>JAJJWW010019128.1:0-276636 GCA_023531295.1 Papaver armeniacum
GAATAAGTCACCGTCGGCCACCTGAGAATTTCTCCGTCGAGAGAATATTCGACGGAATATTAAATCGAGTCCACCGTTAGGACTAACGGTCAAAAAGGTCAACCGTCAGTCAAACCATTAGTCAGTGAGTCAAGGGAAGAAGTGAGTCAGACTCGAGTTAGCTTCTGATTGTGGGCTGAGTCGTCTTAATCGTCTGAGTCACTGCGCTGGATCGGCTCATCTCCGGCACCGAGTTGACTCGCTGTAATGGAAAACCGGCCAGAGCTCTGTTTGTTTTCTGGCATTTCCCAGGCCGAGTTCAGGCCATTCTTTCCTTCATTCCCTGTTAAGAAATCATCCTAACATACATCTATTAAGCAACACATTCTTCATCGCCATCTTTGCTTCATTTTTCTGTTGAATTGCACTCCTCAACACCTTCATAACAAGCCACCCTTGTTCACACTCAACACTTGCTACACCCCATTCACTCCGCATCTCGCATTCTTACCAATTCCTCGGTCTTAAAGCATCAGCTCTCGCCTAGCCGTTGAAGCACCAATGCTGATTCTAGCAAAACTACAAACCCATTTCCCAGCATACACCATTCACAGATTCTCCAGCTCTGCCCTGTAAAACCCATTTTTCAATTCATCTGAGCTACGACCCCATCTCCGATTCGATCTTCTTTCATTCATCTCATAACAAACAACCATCAATGGGAGGATATGCTCGAATTCATCAAACCTCAGACCACCACCATTCTTCAAATTAACGCAAACCCAATCTCAATAGAATCAGTAGCAACAAACTCTTGAACCAGAGACCCCTTTCTCGTCTGTTCTTCGATCTAATTCGTCCACATCAGTAGCAGAAACCCATCGGAAATATCATCATCACTCTTCAATATATCACCTCCTTCAATCGATTCTTATAAGGCTCAATCTAGATCCGTGACCCTGTCTCTGTTGAATCGAACCCTAATCGATCTCAGTTCTCGATCTCTTCTCACCGATTCCCTCAGACTTCAACCAACCCCTTACTGCCGATTGAACCCAGCTCCAATTTCTTCACCTTCAATTTCTCGATCAAATAGTTCAAATCAAACCCTCGATCCCCTGAGACCCAACAGCAAACCATTTCATCTTCTCGGCTCTCGGTTTGTTCTTCTGAGTTTTCGATCTTCCTCTTGATTTAGTAAAAGAGTCCGCTTCTCTTTCTTCTTTATTTCGAGGTAACCGAATGATTGAGAGAAATGAGTCGATCGGCTTTTAATTCAGCCGCTGTTTTTTTTTTCTTTATTTCAGGCAAGTGAAGAAAATGAGAGAAGAAATATCATTCTCGATTAGTAGGGCTAAGTTAGGGCTGGATGGGTACACCCCAGGGATAAGATCCACCCCTAGACTGGGTGCCCTGAGTACTTTCATTGGTGCCTTTAACATTTCCTCTTTTAAAACAAAACTGGATACCCCTTAACCTCAGCTTAGTATTAGGTTGCCCCTTAACCTTGACTGGGCTCCAGATAGTTCTCGCCCCTGAAATGACAATTTTGCCCTTTTTGCTCAAATAGAGTAATTTCTTCTTCTTTTCCTCCGTGCGACTCCAAAGTAGCTACAAAACTCAAAACAAGCGTAAAATACATAATTTACAAGAAAAATAGCAAAGAAAGCATAAACTACTAGATAGTAAATACGGTGTATTCTACACCTATCAACAGAGGCAAATGTGAAGTTATAATTACAAGGAAGGGTTGTTTGATTGATATATCCGAACAAAGGAAACAAAAGTTGAGTTCATATTCAATAATCAAAGAAATTTACAATAAGGAGTCACAAAAATGAAAGATTAACGAAGATATGTGTATACAGATGCTACAAGAAACGAAAGAAGAAAAAGAAATTATTTCTTTGTTGATTCTTCTTCTTCATCTGATTCTGATTCTTTGGTTTTATCACTTTCGTCGCCAGATTCTTTTTCCTCGCTAGCCTCACTATCAGAAACATCTGAGACAGGCAAGTTCTCGGGAACTTCTTCAGCAAGAAAAGGGTATGAACTAAGAGGAATGTTATGGTCGTTACAAACTATTTCCATTGCCTCATTACGAAAACGAACATCATCATTATTAAAATTCGCCATTGTAGTTTGGAATTGCTGCTTCAATTTAGAATATCTATTCTCGCAAAGAGAGAGATCCTTTGCGAGTTGTTCTTTTTCAATTTCAAGCTCTCCAATCCTTGTCTGATATCTCTTTTCGGATTCTGAAAACATGAGAAAATGAGTTAATAATAGTAATACAAAAAGAAAATGAGCAGAAAAGTAAAGAAGAATAATAAACAACCTTCTCTCTCAAATATCATATCCTTAATCAAGGTAGTTTGCTCGGCGCGAAGACTAACATCGACACCTAAGTTATTTCTAGCATTATCTAGAACCTTCGCAGCCCGAGCAAACTCATCATCATTATTTATGACAAGCAAAGAACGAACTTGATTCTCTCGATCGTTAAGCAAGGTATTTTGACGAAGATATTCATCCCGTTCAATTTGTGCTTCGAGAAGAGATTTTTGAAATTTTGCCAATGCCTGCGCACCTTTATTAGTAATGCGGTCTTTCTCATCTATGAGATCACTAATTTTCTTCCTTAAGATTTTGGTTTTCTTATGGGAATCAAGGTACATTTGTTTGAATCGATTAGCTAAGCCTAAACTAGCTCTATGCTCGATCTCCAAGAGATGATATTTGGATTGAAGATCCTTTAATGGAAGGAGGTTAACTTTATTTGAGGAATTACTTAGAGATTCATTGAGATGAGTAAGAAGAACATCATCATCCATGGGATCGGGAAATGAATGGAGAAGAATGGCTTCTTCAGAAAGATTATATATGTCTGCGAAAATAGTAAGTCAGGCAAAGAGAAGCAGATGATAAAATAAAAAAATTTGAAGAGTAAATTTTTTTACCATAAAGCTGTTGATTTGCACTTTGAAGAGTAGATATTCTATTCTCTTGAGAAGTAAGCTCAGCTTCCAACTGTTTGATTCTTTCATCCTTCTTGCGAGATGCCGCAACTTCAACCTCTAGTTCTCGAATCTTCTCTTTAAGTTGCGAGTTCTTCTTTTCAAGACTGTCGCGTCTTTTCTCAAGTTCAGAGGCAACAACGAAAGAAGCTCTCCCGGACTATAAAAGAAAATGTGAGAATAGTTAAAAGAAAAGTTTATAATCAAAGTCACAAAGAAATGAAGGGATACGAACATACCAAAGCATTGAGAGCATTCAAAAAGTTAGAAGTCACTGTTCGGGAAACTCCGCGAAAGGTCTCATTATTTTCTAACAATGGGGCATCGCAAATTTTAGCGAGAGCTTCGCAAGTAGCAGTTAAATGCTCATCTCCCAATCCTTGCATAGAATCGGAGAAGATACTGGACAGTAGCGCCATAGCGGAAGTGACTGAACGATTCTCCTTCGCGGAAGAAGTACCAACTTCATCCCCGTTGGAGCTTTCACTAGATGAAGAACTTGAATGAGAAGGAAATTGAACTTTTCGTTTTTTAGAAGATGGGCCAGAGGATTTATCCTTGCGAGAAGTGGTTTCGCCCTTGCCTTTAACATTAACAATTTCAGCTTCTTTCTCAACTCCTTCAACGTCAACCTTCGAACACGAATAAAGATAAGAAACAGAGGCAATAATATTGTTAAAATGACAAAAGAAAGTGTTTCTTACTTCATCCGTGATCGATTGAAGTATCGCCAGGGTATTCGGTTTTGGATTTCTTTTATAACTTTTCCTTAATTTGTCAATCTAAAAATTTTGCATTAGTAAATATAAGGAGAGGGAAAATCGCAAAGAGAAATTGAAAAAAGAAAGTATACCTCTTTTGTCTTCTCGGGCCATTTAAATTCCCAAGGATGATAATTTGCGAGATTGGCTGGGAGTGCATGTGAGCCTGCGATATAAGGCCCACTTAGAAAGAGAGGTACAACCTACCACCTTTCATCTTTGGACTGGCGAGGGATATTATTTTTACCCGAATGCCAGTCAATGTCCTGCATGAGCAGTTTGTCAGCATCAACATTATCATTCTTCTTCAGCCGAACACCCCAGCGAGATTTATCATTCCTCATAGTTATGACTGAATAATTTGCAAAGAAGTTGTCCACGGTGTACTTCTCAGCAACTATTGGTAAATTTGCGAATTGAGGATCCTTGACATTATCAGGGTATAAAGATCCTTTGCCAGCACCACGATGGGCAAATTCAAGCATCAAACGGATGCAGTCGCCACTCAATTGGTAAATAGCCCGCGAGAACTTCTCGTGAGCAAGAATCTCATAAAATAATGGTATTTCGGGATTATATAAAGGAATGGGGAGTCCTGCGAGGAGTTGACCTAGCGAGACTATGATCTTTTGATCATCACACTGATGATCAGAAAACAATTTTGCAGAAAGCCTAGATGAAGATTCTTGATCAGGAATGGTTGATAAAGTGAAACCATTTTCCTTTAATTTCTGTTGAACCTCATTGAAAAGTGGTGTGTATGTACGACCAAGTGAAGCCATTATCAGAGTATGGGAATGAAGGGAGAAGTGAAGAATCGAAAAGGAAATTTGCAGTAGCAGAAGCGCAATTTACGGAAGAAAAAAGTTGAAGGAAAATTGCAGAGAGAAAATAAAAGAGAAGAAGAGAAAGGGGAGAAAGCTATATATAGAGAGAAAACAAAAATCCTCGAGAAGATAAGTGCATTTAATGCGAGATGGGACGTGAATGGTCAAGAACAAACGGTTGAAAGAGACGTGTCAAAAAAGGAGTGAAAGAAGAAACATCTGAAATAAATTCCGTGTAAGAATATGAGGCTAAAATAGATAAGAATGGGCTACGGCGATATCTCAAAATCTTAGTTCTCATGACATTCTCCACTTCGTAGATAAGACATGAGAAGAGGCAAGATGTAGGATCAGAATATCGCAACCTCAATACTTCGCGAGATTAATAAATGACAGCATCGCGAAGAAGTCGCAGGGAAGTAAATAAATGACGTAATAGATGACGACAGTCAGAACACGAGGAAGGTGTGAAGACCTTGCGAAGGCTAAGGAGTGTCGCGAGGATGAACATTTATATACTTGCGATACTTCGCGAGTCATTCCCAAAAATAAAGGATAGCTTAGTTGTCATCCATTGTATATAACCCTATATAAAGGAGTGAATAGGTGGGGGGTGAGGAGAGTTCTTTTTTGGAGGAGAAAAATAAGTCATTAGAGAGAGAAACTTTGAGTGATTGTAACTATTAAGTTCTGTTCTATTTCATTTTTAAATCTATCCCAAGAATAATCAATAAAGATTCATCGTTATTAATCTTAAAAATGAGTTAGTTGTATTAATTCCAGTGAGGGTGTAGTGTGAGATTTCTTGCAACTACAGGGATTACAAATTGCAAATGTGCACGCTTCGTTGGCGGACTTCTACAACTCCAAATTGAGTGATTCTTCTATCATGTAATAACCCAGTCTCTTAGCTTCAAAAGTTGGGGACGAGCATCGAATTCCGACGTCGTGTGAGGTTCCTACAGCTTCAAGAGCATACTACATGCAAGCAGAAATTCGTGGACGGGATTCATAACCTCTACAGTCGATCGATGTCCACCATGTATTTTCGCTAAGTCCTTGTTATGGGTGAAAACTATTTCTGCCAGTTTTGGTAATTTGGGGTGTGTGGATGAGAAATGAATCTAAACCCTAAACAAATGCACTGCACGGGAGTGCTTGTAGATTCGAGAAATAAATCTGTGCAAGTCCGGCCTAAACCAAGAAATGGCCGTTCCAGACTTGTTTCGGTCACAAAGTGCGGGGAGATGGGGTTGATCTTAGGGAGGGAAGCGAATAAGGTGTTGAGATTATATAGGTGTTGGCTATGTATGACTTGTATCAGAGAGCTGGGCGACTTGCAGGATGTAAGCTATCAGTTCCGGTGTTTGAATACGATTGTATCAACACTTGCCTCTGTTGTCTGGACTTGTTCTTGTCTCTTGTTGTTTTTTGGAAATAGGGAGGAGAACCTATTTATACAAGTCATTTGAGCCTTATTCACGTCTCTCGTGGGAAGTGGAGGAAATGGAGTAGTGGAGTTGTGTGTTAGTGTTACACGACCGGTCTTGCCCACTTCTCTGTCATCTCTAACCGTCCATGACTTACGACACGTTCTTGTGATGGCGCGTTGCACGCCGCACGCCGTAAACCGCTGAGACCAATACCCCAGTATGTATCTCCCAGTTTGTGACATGATTGATGTCTCGAGTGTGTGGATCGTGGGACCCACAGAAAGTAGCATGTAATGCTTGATTAAATAACTAAGTTATTTAAGAAGTCGATACATGTGAAGTATCGTGTGTATTCTATGCAGGTACTGCATCATGGTGTGGTAAAGTGACGGATGATGATTACCATGACGCCTTACTAACCAATTAACTCCTGACCGGGGTTGTATAACCAAGTTGGTGAAGTTGGACGGACGAGATGATCTTTGAGACACTCATCTGCGACCGTTAATGGAATTAGGGTTTTTTGAAGAGGTGCGCAAGCATCATTCTTCATCTTGGTCGAATCCAAGCTTGGGATACAATTTTGACAGGGCTGATCGTGCATGTGTGTAGACGACATGACGGTGTAGGCGCCCATACCTCATTGTCTCGTGAAAGTGTGATCTGGGCCACTTAATTTTTCCGGCGAAGTTGAGTGGTTGAGATCAATTTGCAACAAAAATCTGGTGCCGCAAAAGTCGCGCATCATGCCAACTTCGGGCGCGCGTTTCAAGACGACCAAGCTTGGTCGGTCTTGGTCGATCATCCCGGCGTGCATACAATGGGATGGTGTTCATACCTGTACTTCATTGTCCCATAGAAACGTGATCTAAGCCACTCAATTTGTCCGGAAAACTTGAGAGGTCGATATCAGTTTGTGGTTGGGAAGTGTGACCACGCCTAGCTTGGGCGTGCGAATCAAGGTGTACAACCAAGTTTGGTCTTGGCCGATCAGGTGTAGAGATAGGTAGGCCCACAGTGATCATGTTGATACTTACCGGACCTGCTTAGTCTATTCCTGGACCCTTCATCCGAGCAGGAGAAAAGGGACGCTTGTGATCGCGACACAAACCTTAATTAAGTTTTGTCGGCCGTGTGTCAAACCCATTTTGGGGCGCACGAATCAAGATGACCAACCAAAGTTGGTCCTAGCCGATCAGTCAGGTATGTAGGCGGGCCCACGGTGTTTGTGTTGACATGCTCTGGGCCCTTTGAATCTACATCTACACCCTCCATCTATGCCTGCGAAGATGGATGGTTGAGACTGTTTTGCGATACATGTAATGTACCGCAAACCCTAATTTAGGGTTTTTCGTCCATACTGCTCTGGTTTGGATGGTTTGACAAGCTATGCCACCCTTTTGGGGAGGCCGACCATGCGGGGCCCGCGTTGGGTCGATGGTGAATATTCCAATACCTGCTTGGGGTCATGGATTCAATCTAATCCATCCAATCATGCTGGTGAAGTTGGATGGCCGTGATCGTTTCGAGATCGATATGGTCACCCGATTCAAATATCTTGAATCGGCCTAGTATAACACACCGAGAGTTGTAGCTCATGACGGGTATTTCGTACATGCTTCATTATTAATTCTTGGAGGTTCGTGTTGCTCTGCCGAGAACAACACTCGGTCGTCATGCCGCATGAAGAATGAGTATAGGAAATACAAGGCTGGTCATGCATTAATTAATAATGCTGTAAATTCACAGGGTATATGGGATTGTTGCCACATGCTCCATTCTAGGTGAATTAATAAAGTGAAGAAGTATTCATCACTTATTAATGGCTTTATCTTTTGCAAGATGTCAGCGCATAATTTTGGCTTTTACAATTTTAGCCTTAAATGAAAATCCGCCATCAACATTAAGTCCCCTGCCTAGCGCATAATGGTTACGCTATTGTGGGGGTAGGCATGAGATGGTGACATATACAACATAAGAACAAGATAAAGGAAGTTTCTCTGGAGGGATTCTGACCAATCGTGGGCAATCCTCCATGCATGCGTGACCACAGGCCTCTTGATGGGACCGGTTTCCTCCCTTAGGTGTTTGAGCTAGGAATAAGATTCTTCTTCTACTGGGATTCCCCAGTGTGGGTGCTTACACATTGCTGGTTGAATCGCTCGTATCCATGGGCTCCCCGATTCTTGATTAGGGTTCAAAATAAAGCCTGTCTTGGTCAATGTTGAATCCCCATATATTCGGCAGACTTCGCCGTAATCGTTTTAGTCTTCCTTTAGGGTTTCTTCAGCATATATGCATGTGTAGAGATTTTGAACCACTTTTACGATTTTACAATAGGGTTTTCTCGAAGAAACTCTAATTTCTCATCATGTCGAACAACAGTGGATCGTCTTCTTCATACCATCCAGGATCTTCCGTTAAACGTGCACGACCTGCGTCTGAGCTTCATGATGAATCACCTGCTCGTGTTCTCCGAGTCAAGAAGATCATACCGGTTCGTCTCCTTTTCCTTTTCTGAACAATTTCTTGTTCTTCATAATGATCAGGTGAATAATCTTCTCCTTCTTGCAGAGATACCCCACCGGAACATGTGTGACAGTCATCGATGATGACGACTTAGCCAGTCCTCTTCCTTCAAACTCAAACATGCCTACCCATGTGGACCTCGAGGATGCTGATCTGGGTATCTCATCTCATGAATACCCCAATGCAGGTCTTTCATTCGATTTTCGCATGAAATGTTTATCCTCCAGCTACCGAGATGTCGGTGGATTCTTAGTACGGAAAGAGTTTGTGCCCTTGTACACAAGGTTATGGAGAAAGTACGGCCATATCGCAACCAGGAATGTGGTCCGACACTGTTCATCTGCTTTGGTCACCACGGTAAACTGCCTTCTTCCCATGATTACTGAGATGGAGAGTATTTCTATCCGCAACGTTGCCAAATCAAGCCTCGAGAAGTGGGAGAATATGGTATCTACCTGCGAATCCATGGAGTTCAATGTGGGCTAGTTGCGGCAGCGTCTTGATATCATCAAGGTTGATCGAGCTGGTATCCTTGTAAATGTTGTTCCTGCTGCGAAAGCTATCTTGGAAGAGGAGAAGGCTCTGGCTGCGGAATCAAAGGAGGTAGAGCAGGCAGTACAGGACTTGAAGAAAAGGACAGAAAGATATCAAGCTAGAATGGAGATGATGCTCTCAAGGAACTATAATCTTCTAGATGGCCTCCTCTAAGTTGTATTCAACTGTACTCCCTCATTGTTAATGACGTTTACGTCAAAAGTTTTCTTTTGAACATCCTTGCGGAATAAATTGCATTGGTTTTTTTTTTATTGGTGAAACGGGTTTTTTCATTAATGCATCTCTGAATATACTTGATGATTCAAACATGTAATGAAAATAAATGCATGTATTGTAGCGTCGTAAGACATAGCAGACAATGATCAAGCATGATATGCCTTGAGCCATTTTCTATTGATGACCGCTTCCAGCTTTCCTCCGTCCACCTTAATGATCTTGTAGTAGCCAGTATTGTAAGCCTTGGTGACTGTGTAAGGACCTTACCATTTCGGTGAGAATTTTGGTGCGGACATGTCTTGTTGGATGTGTTTGGCCGTTTTCAAAACCAAATCTCCTACTTTGAAAATACGTGGTTTCACAGTTTTGTTGTATGCCCTGGAAATTCTATTCATGTACACCTGAGTGCATTCTTCTGCTTTGTTTCTTCTGAAATCCAGAGTGTCTAACTCCGCTATTCTAGAGTTAGAGGCTTCAGTCTCGTTCCAGTGGATCCCGGTTGCCGCTGCAATCCTGGCTGATAGGGTTTTGATCTCTGCTGGGAGAATTGCATCCGCTCCGTAGACAAGTGAGCATGGGGAAACTCTAATGGAGCTTCTGGGTGATGTCCGATATGCCCATAGCGCCATTGGTAACTGGGCATGCCATTCCCTAGGATTGTCGTGTACTGTTCGACTGATGATCCGGATTAATGTCTTGTTGGTACTCTCAGCTTGTCCATTCCCTTGAGGATAGTAGATGGTGAAGAAGACCTGTTTAATGCCATACTCTTCAAGCAACTCTCGTACTTGTTTATTGGCGTAGAGAGTGCCGTTATCAGTGATGATATGCTTAGGCACACCAAAACGACAAATGATATGTTCTTTAATGAAAGCCGCAATTGTTGCTCTTGTAGTTCCTCATAGGGGAATGGCTTCTACCCATTTGTTGAAGTATTCTGTAGCGGTTATGATGTACTCGTGCTGCTTCGATGATGGCGGATTGATTTTTCCGATAATGTCCAGTCTCAGCTGTAAAATGGCCATGGACTGCTTATCGAGTGCAAAGGGGTGGAAGGCGCGTGAACAAGGTTCCCTTGAATTTGACATTTGTGACAGCTTTAAACAAAAGCGGTTGCATCATCCTCCATGGTCGGCCAATAGTATTTCTCGTGTATCTGGAGAAACAGTTTCATCTTCCCTTGATGTTTCCCTTCATGTGTTTCCTTCAGCATGACTGGGATTTCTACCCCATCCAGGCATCGTAATAGATCACCTCCAAAACTTGCGATACAGGATCCCTTCGTGGAATACGAACCGCTTGGACTTTTGCTTTATCTTGATTGCATCCTTTTGATTGGCATGAGTTATTCCGTCACGGAGATAGTTAATGTATGGCTCTCTCCAGTCCCCAGTGTGGTTCACATTAAAAACTTCCAATTGATGTGGCGGTGCTTGGCAATTTGAGCAGGAATTCTGAAGTAGTCTGGATTGAGTTTCCATCTCTGGCCAGTAATAGCCCAGGCGTTGAAGTCGTCGGTAAAGTGTTACCACCAGTGATTGTCCACAAATTTTATTATGAACACGACTCAGCTGTAGTTGTGCTTCGTCATCCCCAAGACATCTTGATAGGGAACCATCCGGGTTCCGATGTCTGACATACCATGAAGCATGAAGAAGTTCTGCAGGGTTTTGAGACTGAACTTTCCTTGGGAGAGTGAGCTGTTGAGATCTTGAATGATCGGAGTTCACCAATCTTCGGTCTTGGTGTCTTTGTATTGCGATATCCATGTCGATTCTATGGTTCTCCTCTTCACTGTCAGGGTTTCTTCCAAACCCCCGAACTTTAATTTGGAAGCCAGCGTTGCTAGACAATCGGCGTGTTTGTTGTTGCTGCGACCAACATGGGTTATGGTTGCATCGGAAAAATAGTTTAGTAACCTCTGTACTTCTGATCGGTATGGAGCTAGCGTTACTTCCTTCAATGCGTATACTCCATTCATCTGATTTACCAGTAACTTGGAGTCACCTCTTATCTCCAGATGCGTGACTCCTGCTTGCTTAGCTATTGACAGTCCTATGAGGAAGGCTTCATACTCTGCTGAGTTGTTTGTGCATTCGAAGTCCAGCTTGAAGGAGTGTGAGAATACTTTCCCAGTTGGAGATACTAATACTACACCGCTCCTCCAGTACTATTGTTAGGGGTAGCAGAGCCATCAAAATACAAGAGCCACACTTCTTCTTCCAAAACAGAGACGTCTGGAAATTCTCCAGGAAGATCCTCGTGTAGCTCTGTAGTGCCTTCTCCAGGGAATCTTTGCTAGTAAGTCTGCGATGCTTGACCCTTGATAGCTCTAGGGGACGTACATGTTATGTCCAGTTCTGACATTTGGAGAAGCCACTTTCCTGTCCTTCCCGTCAAGACCGGATTTGAAAGTAAAAACTTTGCAGGGTCAGATTTAGACATGAGTATCACCTTGTTGGATAGTAGGTAATGCCTAAATTTCTGAATGGAATGGATCAAAGCTAAACATGCTTTTCTCGATTTGGGATATCTGAGTTCAGCATCTCTTAATATTCGGCTGAAATAGTATATGGGACGTTCGATTTCCTCGTCGTCTTCCTGAGCGAGTAGAGCCCCTACAGCGGTGTCACTAAAGGCAGTGTAGAGACACATCGGCTTCCCTTGTACATGAGACTTCATGATGGCTGGAGATGACAGTATTCGTTGAATCTTTCGAAAAGCTTTCCTTTGGGTTGCGGTCCAAACGAAGTGGCTCCTTTCTTCAACAAGGGGGTGAATGAGGCGGTAAGTTGGGCTAGACCTGGTATAAAACGTCGAATGTAGTTCACCTTGCCCATGAAACTCTGGAGCTCCTTCACAGTTCGTGGAGGCGACATTACGAGGATAGCCTGAGTCTTGGACGGGTCTACCTTGATCCCTTCTGCAGTTACTTGGAATCCCAGAAATTTACCTGAAGAGATGCCGAAAGCGCATTTCAAAGGATTCATCTTCAACTTGTATTCTCGACACCTCTCAAACACTTGCCGTAATACGTTGGTGTGATCTGTTCGAGCCCTTGACTTGACCACAATATCATATACATAGTCTTATACTTGTTTATGCATCATGTCGTGGAGGATTGCCGTCATAGCACGAATGGCATAACAAGTATAGTAAAAATTTCCAAGAGGGGTTCGGAAGGCTGTCTTACTTGCATCGTGCTCATACATCCTTATCTAATTGTAGCCACTGTAACCATCCATGAAGGAAAACATGCAATGTCTGCTGGTGGCATCTACTAACATGTCGATGTTAGGCAGAGGAAAGTCGTCCTTGGGGCAGCACTTGTTCAAGTCTCTGAAATCCACGCAATACAAGAATCTGTCAGTTTTTCTTCTTTCTTGGTACCACATTAGCTAACCAGGTCGGATGATGAATAGGTCGATGAAGCCCAGCTAGCAACTTCTGAATTTCGTTCTTGATTTGTTCTTCTACTTCGTGTCTGAATTGCCTCGGAGATTGCTTGATTGGCTTGGATCCAGGTATGACATGTACGTGATGGGTGACCAATTTTTCATCTAGACCAGGCATTTCCTCGTATGTCCAGGCAAACACATCTTGGTACTCCTTGATTAGTTGGACAAGACTCGCACGTTCATCCACGGACGAGTCGGCCCAGTAGAGACAGCTCGAGAGATTCTTCATTCCCGATGTTAACGAGTCTAGAGCTCATCGGTGGTGGAATTGGTTCCATCTTGTAGCTGTCGTGGGGCGTCTAATACCTCCCCTTGTGTTTCGTCGTTCTTGCAGCATTCAATTGGGCGGAGAGACTGGGTGCCAGTCTCTCCTGCTAATTGCTAACAACGGCGCCGGTATATTGTCTTCCCCTTCTGATCATGGCTCGCCTCGAAAGTGCGTTCCCTTTTGGTGTGAGCATGGGTTGAAGCTTTACCGGATAAAGGTGGAAGCCTCATCAGAAAAGGTGTGTCGTGGTGCTTAGCCCCCAGTGATGCAAGTCGATCTTCTGCCTGGATTAAAGCCCACGTGGGTAGTGGGGTGCACAGGACTTTGTCTAACCTTCCATGCGGAGTTTCTTTTGGCTCGAACAGCTCCACTCCGCATATTGGTGCGTACGGAGACAATGATGCAGGAATACGGATGACTTCCTCATTTAGCACGGTCTTCAGGCACTGGTGATACGTTGAAGGGATGACCTTATTGTCATGAATCCAAAGTCTCCCTAGTATCATATGGTAGTCTGGCTCCTTTTCTATGACTTCAAATTTCACTTTTGACTAAACGGGTCCTACTGATAAATTCAGATTGACATACCTGTATGTGTTGGCCTGGTTTCCTTCGAAGTATGTCATTATGGTGGGCTGTCGTACAACCTTGCATAGGATAACCTTGGTTGTCCTGAGAGTCTTGAGAGTAATCACATTCGAAGATGCTCCTGTGTCGACGAGGGCCCTCCTGAACTCTGAACCTTTGATGCGTGAGGTAACATGTAGGGCCCGGTTGTGACCTTCCTCTGCCATCATGTCGTCTTCTGTAAATATAACATTATTTACAGATATTTTCGATGCAGTTAAAACTTCTGAACGTGAAGGAGTCAGGTGTACGTCCAGAGCTATTTTATTAATTACAGCAAATGTCTCTGCCCATTGATTCTTCGAGAGGTGCAAGAGTTCACACAAGCTTTCCACTAGAGATGTCGCTTCCGATCTACCTGGTCTCTGGTTTGTAGTAAAGTTGTTGATCTGAGAGGAACTATTCCCTAGTGTAGAGGTATCCGAAACGCTCATATCTGATGTCATCTTGATGAGGAGATCAAGTATGCCGCTTACCGCTTCTTTGATTAGCTCCATGTTCTCGTGTGAATCTCCTGTACTCGTGGTAGTTCGTTTAATGTTGGAAATCTCCTGATCATGCCATCAGATACGCCGTTAGGAGGAGGGGTATCTCCGTTGGAGGAACCATCAGGATTTGAGACTGCCGAGGCGGTCCTAAGACCAACCATCTCGAAATTGATTGAATGGTATTGAAGAAATTGACTTTACAACCGAGAGATTAACCTCCCGATGTGGTAGCCAATTGTTTATGGGTGAAAACTATTTCTGCCGGTTTTGGTAATTTGGGGTTTGTGGATGAGAAATGAATCTAAACCCTAAACAAATGCATTGCATCGGAGTGCTTGTAGATTCGAGAAATCAATATGTGCAAGTCCGGCCTAAACCAAGAAATGGTCGTTCCAGACTTGTTTCGGTCACAAAGTGCAGGAGATGGAGTTGATCTTAGGGAGGGAAGCGAATAAGGTGTTGAGATTGTGAAGGTCTTGGCTATGTATGACTTGTATCAGAGAGATGGACTGGCTTGCAGGATGTAAGCTATCAGTTTCGGTGTTTGAATACGATTGTTCAACACTTGCCTCTGTTGTATGGACTTGTTCTTGTCTCTTGTTGTTTTTTGGAAATAGGGAGGAGAACCTATTTATACAAGTCATTTGAGCCTTTTTCACGTCTCTCGTGGAAAGTGGAGGAAATGGAGTGATGGAGTAGTGGAGTTGTGTGTTAGTGTTACATGACCAGTCTTGCCCACTTCTCCTGTCATCTCTAACCGTCCATGACTTCCTGACACGTTCTTGTGATGGCGCGTTGCACGCTGCACGCCGTAAACCGCCAGACCAATACCCCAGTATGTATCCCCGGTTTGTGACATGATTTATGTCTCGAGTGTGTGGATCGTGGGACCCTGAGAAAGTAGCATGTAATGCGATTAAATAACTAAGTTATTTAAGAAGTCGATACTTGTGAAGTATCGTGTGTATTCTATGCAGTCTTTGCATCATGGTGTGGTAAAGTGACGGGTGATGATTACCATGACGCCATCGACCAATTAACTCCCGACCGGGGTTGTATAACCAAGTTGGTGAAGTTGGATGAGACGAGATGATCTTTGAGACACACATCTGCGACCGTTAATGGAATTAGGGTTTTTTGAAGAGGTGCGCAAGCATCACTCTTCAGCTTGGTCAAATCCAAGCTTGGGATACAATTTTGACAGGGCCGATCGTGCATGTGTGTAGATGACATGATGGTGTAGGCGCCCATACCTCATTGTCTCGTGAAAGTGTGATCTGGGCCACTCAATTTTTCCGGCGAAGTTGAGTGGTCGAGATCAATTTGCAACAAAAATCTGGTGCCGCAAAAGTCGCGCATCATGACAACTTCGGGCCCGCATTTCAAGAAGACCAAGCTTGGTCGGTCTTGGTCGATCAGCCCGGCGTGCATACAGTGGAATGGTGTTCATACCTGTACTTCATTGTCCCATAGAAACGTGATCTAAGCCACTCAATTTGTCCGGCAAACTTGAGCGGTCGAGATCAGTTTGTGGTTGGGAAGTGTGACCACGCCTAGCTTGGGTGTGCAAATCACGGTGTACAGCCAAGTTTGGTCTTGGCCGATCGGGTGTGGAGATAGGTGGGCTCGCAGTGATCATGTTGATACTTACCGTACCTGCTTAGTCTATTCCTGAACCCTTCATCCGATTAGGAGAAAAGGGAAGCTCGTGATCGCGACACAAACCTTAATTAGGTTTTTCCGGCCGTGTGTCATACCCAGTTTGGGGCGCACGAATCAAGACGACCAACCAAAGTTGGTCCCGACCGATCAGTCAGGTATGTAGGCGGTCCCACGATGTTTGTGTTGACATGGTCTGGGCCCTTTGAATCTACATCTACACCCTCCATCCATGCCTGCGAAGATGAATGGTTGAGACTGGTTTGCGATACATGTAATGTGCCGCAAACCCTAATTTAGGGTTTTTCGTCCATACTAATCTGGTTTGGACGGTTTGGCAAGCTATGCCACCTTTTTGGGGAGGCTGACCATGCGAGGCCTGCGTTGGGTCGATGGTGAATATTCCAATACCGGCTTGGGGTCATGGATTCAATCTAAGCCATCCAATCATGCTGGTGAAGTTGGTTGGTCGTGATCGTTTCTGAGACTGATATGGTCAGTCCAGATTCAAATATTCTCAATCGGGCTAGTATAACACACCGAGAGTTGTAGCCTGTACGGGTATTTCGTACATGCTTAATTATTAATGCTTGGAGGTTCGTGTTGCTCTGCTGAGAACAACACTCAGTCGTCATGCCGCACCAGTAATGAGTACAGGAAATACAAGGCTGGTCATGTATTAATTAATAATGCCGTAAATTCACAGGGTATATGGGATTGTTGCCACATGATCCATTCTAGGTGAATTAGTAAAGTGAAGAAATATTCATCACTTATTAATGGCTTTATCTTTTGCAAGATGTCAGCGCATAATTTTAGCTTTTACAATTTTAGCCTTAAATGAAAATCCACCATCAATAGTCCTTCATCAAGGTACCTCCAACTTCTACCACCTGGGTCTTTACATCAATTTTCCACCCGGGTCCTCTATCTAAGTCTTGCCAGAAGAAGAGAAAACGAAAAGGAGAGATTTAAAAAAATACTGGGGTCTGACGGTCCACTGATCATGACGATCAGTTTCACAGTCCAAGACTCGCGGCACCAGAATCTCATGTGCTAATTATTCATCATAAAAGTAATGCTACCACCGGGACATGAGACCATGGTCATTAATTCATCCCATCTCGAGAGCAGCCTCAGCTATGGTCCCGTGACCAGGGTTTCAGAAGTGATGTTTCTACGACTGACAGAAGTAAGATGGCACTGCAAGCACCATGATCATGTATCAATCAAGGGGTCCTGATCTCAAAAGAATCAATGACATTAAAATTATTCACCAACCGTTCAAGACACAAGCGAATGGTCTAAAGACACAACATGAGTGTTTTACAACAAACTCATCGGAGATGATTTTATATTGTCCTGTACAAACCGAAGAGCTGGGAGAAATTGGTGAAGAATTTTGGGATGGGTCATACACCATTCTCTTCGTATGGATGTCCTCTACAGAAATATCCAAAATTCACAGCAATTGGAGAAATGAGCAAAGAGTTGTGGCCAAAACATTGGACCGCATGCCAGCTGAAAATTTTCTGAAGGTCTCCTGGAAGTTTACTGTTTCGTCGATTTCGGATCCTAAACATGCTCGGAACCCAAAAATCTTCTTTACTAAAGTTTGGAAATTTCCTAGGCATGAGGATACATGGGTAGACCGCGAAAATCAGTCATCAGACGAAGATTCTACAACAATTTCAATGAAGACCTAACTTCTGAATTTTTTGATGACGAATTATGACGAAATTCTTCGTTCATCCACATCTGAATCAGGATCAACACCATCAACGCAAATCCTACCTTCATCGTCAGTTGATAGTCTCATTTGCTGAAGTCAGCGGTGCTTCTGCTGACAAGGGACGACTCACAGATGATCGAGAGACATACAAAGTACCAGCTTCCCGGGCGTCTCACGAAAGGTTGATTCATCCCAGGATGAACATCTGCAAAAGTCTTCATGTTTGACTTGATATTTCTGGAGCGTTCTCCGAAAGATCCAGAAGGGTGGTTGTAACCAGAAGTCATCACTATCTGAGGCGAAATACAGGGAGTCATGGATATATCAATAACAAGCACGCGCTGAAACGGTAACAATCCAACTCTTGCCTATTTACAATTTCACTAGCTATAGTGATTATAACGTCAAAATTTCGAAACACTTGCTCGTCCCTTCAAATCTGCAAAGACTAGCAAAATTTATTATTCAAAATCATGACTCGATTTTTATCAAACCTTGAACAACCCACGTGAATTTTAACATCCACTGGTTTTTCAAAAATTGGACAGACGTCCATCTTATAATTGTGAAAACTCACATACAGACATTATTTCACCATGTATAATTGTCTACTTTCAACAGTTGTTCAAAATCAAAACATTGATTTTACAAAATACATATATTTAACGTGAAACTCACGTAAATTTAAAAATATATCTATATGTTTTGCTCCCTCGCACGAGCATCTGTCTTTGAAGCGAGAGTATATTTTCAAAATTTTGTGAACGCTTACATATCGAAAATAAAATTTTTCATGAAAGCTCATAGACAAAAATTTTATTAACAGACGCACGTCTTTTCAAAAAAAAAAAAACTTTTCTCTCGTACGAGCATTCACCTTTGGAACGAGAGTTTATTCCATTTTGTGAAATCTCACAAAGATAAAATTTTGGTTATCGTGAAAGCTCATAGACAAAATTTTATATCATTATACTCAGGTCTATTTTGTTTGTTCCTTAAACTAACGAACAAACGAGCGTCTATTCCTAAAATAAGGATTTCTTTTTTGGGCTCGGCCCGCGAATCCTAAACTACCAAGGTCCCGTCATCAAGATCAGCAGTTCAACACCAGTCTATGCTCATTAGACGATGCTCCATCATGCCATTGGGATCTTCATTCAAGTCATGGTTTGATCGTACTATCAAAATCCGGTAATGTCTTAACTTACGACTAAGTTCAATTACTTATATTGTTTATGACTTAGGAAAATCACCATTCAATCTTGATGAGGAACACGACTTTCCTCACTAAGCAGGGGACTTAATGTAGATGGTGGATTTTCGACAAAGGCTAAAATCGTAAACCCATAATTATACGAACTTCTGATCCAGCAATCAGACGTGAGTATTGAGACACGGGTCTCTCATCGAACCTCAGAGTATATACAGATATGTAGTCTCTCGGCTGGACAACAACATATCTCATGAATACTGAACACTTCAGTAATTATTTCTATATAGAATCACGAGATTGACGGCTCCTAGACAGCTCGCTCTGCTAGTATAGAGCGATAACGTCTTCAGGATACAAACAACAGTTTTCCCTGACTATATAAAGGATATGAAGCTCCAGCAAGCTCATATCAGAATAATTAATGCTCCTAGACAGCTTGCTCTGCTAGTATAGAGCCATCAATTAATTATTCTTAAATTCTTGGATTCATCCACTGAATTTCTGAAAATATTCAAATATTTTCTGAAAGTATTCAAATACTTTTGTAATATTTCGTTACTTCAATCCATGGTTCTTCCCAGCATAATTCCATGGGTTAGTAATAAATATTCAACAACACGGGCATCTGAGCTACCTCCGAGTAAGCCCCGATCCAAATGGTGCAAGTGTACTCTACGATGATGCACTAACAATCACCGTACGAACAAGTATTTCAAAATACGACGAGACGATGAACCTATGCAAAATACGAAGGAAAATAATAAATAATTAAAAATTGACCAAGGCGCTGGGAGCATGGGCCCACTGACTGGCCAGACGTGCCGCAGTCAATCCCTCACCAGTTTCATATTTTTATCATATTTTTTGTTATTTTCCTTGAGTTCATGAAAATCCTTTCACTTGAACAAATATCTTTCGTTTTGAGGAAACTCCTCAGTTTCATGGTGTTTCCCTCACACCAAGGAAATAATATAAAATTAGGGAAAATATTGTGGGGCCGTGATTATTGGCCAACCGGTCATGCCTTGATCCTGGCCGGCCCCACACCTCATGGTTCCTCATTATTTTATTATTATTTCCCTAATTTCATGAAAACTCCTTAATCTCATGATATTTCTTTAATCCCATGAAAATAATAATATAAAATTAGGGAAACCCGTGGGACCGGTCCCAGCCAGCCGATCATGCCCAAGCTAGCCCCACATACCCTATTTTATTATTATTATTATATTTTATGTTTCCTTAATCCCATGAAGTTCCTTGATTTCATGATATTTCCTTCAAATTATGAAAATTCCATTAAATCATGAAATAATACATAAAATTAGGGAAAAACTCACGGGACCGGGCCCTAGACGGCCAACCATGCTCAAGCCGGTCCCACACGTCCCTTATTTTATTATTATTATTATTATTATTATTTCATGTTTTCCTCATCTCATGGAAACTCCTTGATTTCAACAAAACTCTTTGATTTCAACAAAACTCCTTGGTTTTAACAAATTCCTTGGTTTTATCATATTTCCCTAAATCATGAAAATATTATAAAAATTGGGAAAAACGTGTGGGATTGGACCATTTGGCCGGCCGGCCATGCCTTGGCCACGACCGGTCCCACACTTCATGATTCCTTCACTTTTTTTTATTATTTTTCCTTCATCTCACGAAGTTTTGACGGTTTCATCAAAAACCCCTGATTTCTTCATATTTTCTCAAATGATTGCTCAAATGCACATCTGAAAATATCAAAATTCTCGAGGCGAGATACGAACACTTTGGTGACATGAGCATGTTACCTTGACCGACCCAGTTGGCTCTTTGGCTCATGCAAGGAGCCGGTCCGTATATTTACACAATTTGACCTAATTTGCGCAATTGTACGTATTAGGTCCAAAACTCTTCCAAATAATTCTGGGATTTTCATGGAATGATCGTCAGTCAGTACCGTGACCACCTAGGGCCGATTTTATAACCCCTTGGTCGGTCCTTCACCTTTTAATAATTAATTAGGTTTTATCACCTAAGGCTCAGACGAGCATTTTTCCGAATAAATGATTAAACCAACATTTGATCATTCTTTCATTAACAAATCACCAACTCTTCGAGAGGCCTTGGTATTTGCTCAAACGAACATATGGGAGCTACATGGTCGACCCATGGTCCCATGAAGCCGTTTCTCCTTCATTCCATGGTTAATTTTCAAATAAACCATCAACTGGTCATCAATTGATCAAATTAGGGTTTCTGAGTCCAAGGATCATAATTCCATATTCAAACACTAATAATTTTATGACGATCTCATGATCTGTATTCTTATTAATTATGCTCGGTTCAACTACCATTATTTTAATTAATGTCTTATTTTGGTCATGCTACCAATAATTCATCAGACGAGCAACATTTGCTCAGACGAGCAATATTTTCTCAAACCAAGGAATATTGGTTCAACTATCAATATTCAATAATGAGAAACACTTGCTCACCTCAACGTCGAATTATACCTCTGTCTCGGTGAGACATGTTCAATTCATGAGTCTCGAGAACATTTTCAAATCTCGTTCGACTCAACAATACAAGGACTCATCGTCCCATGAAGTCATGAAGTGAGCAATTGACTAACTAAATACACGTCTGCCTTGCAGAATCCACAATGACACGAGATATCAATCGTGTCACATGGGGGATATCAACTAGAGTGTTGGTTTGGCGGTCTACGACACGTGTGTTTAAACACACGATTGAATGTGAGCAAGTCGTGCAGTCAGTTGAAGAAGTTAACAAAGTAGTGGATGGAAAATCGACCAAGTCTCCGCACGATGAGAAACTGGTTTCAAACACGATTTCCATTTCCCCACTTCTTGATTCTATCAACTGTCAAACTTCATGGGATCATGGTGTCTACAATTCCATTAATATAAATAAGTCTCTGAATCATGATTGAAACAACAAGAATCTCACGTCTCACTGACAAGACGGGATCAACAACTCATCAATTGAGCAATTACTCTCAACGGAGCAATTTCAATCATTCAGAACTTATCTTATTCCGAATTCAAAACACACCTACAATCTTCGATCACCATTGATCTCACACATTTCTCAGTTTCCATCCTACAGACCGACCCATCCTCTCTTGTGACCGAATTTACTCTGGAACGGCCATTGTCTTGGTTTAGGCCGGAGTACTACTGATTGATCTCTCGAATTCAAAGCACTCCCTTCTTATAGTGCATCTGTGTGAGGCTAAGCATTTTGCTCGGTTCAAGGAGTCTCCTCCGCGCGATCATCTCCCCAATTTCGTAAAAACCAGCAAATCATTTTGCCCCATCTACACATGGAAGTGTCACATCCCTTAAGCGTCGAATGTCTTTCGGCTGATCGTATCGGCCCCGAGTATCTTCTGTTGATTCAACATTCCTTTTGCGATGGGAATCCACACTTGTGCATACATCAAAGCTTTCTGATTTTGTGGCACACATAGACACTCCTGCAAGGCTATGGAGAAACGCCCAAAGTATTCTTTGACATGCTTGGATATCATCTCCGTTTTTAATTTCTCAGTGAGATGCTCGATTCAGAGAGGTGATGAAGCTATCCATTCATAACTTCTATTGATGAATGTCTATACATCTTTCGCAGCTTCTTGCTTCAACTTCGTCAGAGTTCGAAATTCCTCCAAGTGCATTGATGATGGAATGTCCGTCAGTCATAATTTTCTTCGTTGGAGAGATGTGCAACCAAAGACACTTTGTCAGTAGCCATCTTTTCAGCGTGGATCCACGCTCGTTTTAGGATCGTGTCATATCTTGGATCTTCCTGATGTAAAACTTGGTTTCTGTCCATGTTGAACTTATTTTCACTTTGAGAGTGTGAAAAAGCGGGGGTACAACAACCACACCCAATATTTCGCTTAGCAATCTATATGGACAAACTCCAATATACTTTCTAGAGAATCAACTAGACAGTCAGACTCTATCTAGAGAAAAGTATATCAAAGAGTTTATATCTCAATCTCTCGATTTGATCTTTACACAAGCAAATAGAAATCTGCGAGTCTTTATCAAAGAGAGATAACTTGGATGGTACCAAAGACCAATATCAAAGTGTCAATCAATTTAAATCAACAACCAAAAGGTCGGATATTCTAATTGATTGAACAACGCACAACCTGTGATATTTCAATTATATAAACAAATATAATGCGGAATAGAAATAACACAGACACCAGAATTTTGTTAACGAGGAAACCGCAAATGCAGAAAAACCCGGGACCTAGTCCAGATTGAACACACACTGTATTAAGACGCTATAGACACTAGCCTACTCCAAATTAACTTCAGTCTGGACTGTAGTTGAACCCCAACCAATCTCACACTGATCCAAGGTACAGTTATTCTCATACGTCTCTGATCCCAACAGGATGCTACGTACTTGATTCCCTTAGCTGATCTCACCCACAACTAAGAGTTGCTACGACCCAAAGTCGAATACTTTAATAAACAAATCTGTATCACACAGAAAAGTCTACGGTAATAGATAAATCCGTCTCCCACGAATATACCTATGAGTTTTTGTTCCGTCTTTTGATAAATCAAGGTAAACAGGAACCAATTGATAACCCAGACTTATATTCTCGACGAACAGCCTAGTATTATCAATCACCTCATAATAATCTTAATCGACGCAGCGAAAAAGATATTGTGGAATCACAAACAATGAGACGAAGTGTTTGTGATTTCTTTTTATCTTGCCTATCGGAGATATAAATCTCAAGCCAATTATTCCAATTGAACTCGTACGATAGAAACAACAAGATCAGATCACATAACTACAAGAAAAGTAGTATCGGTATGGCTTCGCAATCCCAATGAAGTCTTTAAGTCGTTAACCTGGTTTGGAAGAAGAAACCAAAGGTTAAAGGAGAATCGAATTTATCTTAGCACAACTAGTATCACACAGAATGTGTGGGGATTAGGTTTTCCAGTTGCTAGAGTTCTCCCTTATATAGTCTTTCAAATCAGGGTTTGTAATCAATGTTAGTTTAGTAACAAAGCATTCAATATTCACCGTTAGATGAAAACCTGATGAAAACCTGATATGGAACAAGAAAAATAAATAAAAATAAAAAGCAAAAGGATAAGAAATACAAAACCTATGGGTTGCCTACCATGAAGCGCTTGTTTTAAAGTCGACGGCCCGACTTGGCTCTTGTAAGATTCATTCCCCATATACTAACAATATGAAAATTTGTGGATCCACCCATAGTACCTCTTTTGCAAACAATAACTCCATACAAATGTTAGCACAAGAAAATAATAATGATGTTATCGCTTGATTTTTCGGGAATGTCTCGCGAAGTGTCGTAGATTGATAGAAGTTTCCCCCACACTAATTCTTGTCCACACTCGGAAGTGTATAAAGAACATAGAATTTGGGAACTTCCATGTATTCCTCTTGGCAAACCTGCATAGTGTTAGAATCAAGTGTTTCCAATGGTGGATATCTAGAAAAAAAATCATCCAAAAATACTTTCCAAGCACATACATTCAAACCAATAAGAGGTAAAGGAGAAGAATCAATATGCACATGGTTAGACAAACCTTGCACAATCTCTTGTTTTGCGGAATCCTCTTCATCCTTAGAGAATTCATATGAATTACTTACCTCTTGTATATCGTGGTCCTCTATCAAATCTTGCAACCATTTGTCGTTATTGTCTGCCTAAACAAAGTCTTGGCATCATTAAAATCATTGGCAAGTAATTCATAATTCGTTGCCTGGCTTTTTAACTTGTGTGCTTCCAATCTATTTCTTGGTACCTCGCCTTTCATTAAAGTACGCGTGAAGTTCCACTCTCGGTCTTTCCTCGCGACCTTGCATTTCATCTACCACCATCATTATATACGCTTCTTGTCCCTCCTCTTTATTAATTGATGGCTCCAGTAGCGTACTGTATTTTGATATTCCTCGCAGTTGGGTCTGTCATCATACTTGATATAAAGGCAAAAGCGTCTGCGAGTCTATTATCTCTCCTTGATATGTGCCTCCATTTTATTTTTGGTATTTGACAACACTTCTACAAGCTTCTGTATTTACGTAGAGATGGATCATTTGTAGCATACTTCTCATTATCGACAAATTGCTAATTGCGAGTGTTGGTAATCCTCACATTCTCCAGTTTCATTTCTATTGCGAATCGTAGAGCATGTATTATAGCTTCATACTCAGTTTCATTATTGGTAGACTCAAATTCCAATCTAAGCGAAAGCTAAAATCGGCTCCGGTTAACAAATCTTTTGGATCTCCATGCTCTTCTTTTCTACATCCATCATTTCATCCTTTGCTTCATCTTCCTCCAAAGGAAATTCCGAGAAAATTGCGAACCTGTGACTTGGTTGAAGATAATATTTCATATTTGAGTTTATAATGGCTTATTTGAGCATTCCATCTCTCGACTCTTCTGATCTTTTGAATTTTTCTTATGTGCGAAAATATATGCGAAGTTTAAAATAGACTACGCGAGATTAGTTTTTCAATCTTCGAATAATTTCTTTTCTGCAGCATTAAAAGTTTCTTTGATATAATAGATTGGTTTTTCTACTCCAACGTCCATGATGAAAAAGCGCACTTAAGGCATGCGATGTTGTCGCGAGGTATATTAATAATTCCTCTCCTGGTGATTCCATAATGGATATGTCCATTAAGTGATCTTTGATCCCTTGTAAAGCCTTTTCACACTCGTAGTCCCACTTAGAATTTCGATCCTTTTTTAGAAAAAAAGTGTTTACACTTATCGGATGAGATGGCAAACATATCATGGCGAACTGCTTTTACTTTCTCAGGATCAACATGTATTCCTTCCTTTGATATAATGTAACCCAGAACTTCCACGACGCAACTCCGAAGGTACATTTTCTGGATTGACTTTGATGTTGAAACGCCTCATTTGTTCAAAAATTTCTTTCAAGTCTCGCACGTGATCTTCGCCTTTTACTTTTTACCAGCATGTCATCTACGTATACCTCTAGTGTTTTATGTATCCATTGCGAATACTTTTTCTACCATCCTTTGATAGCAAACCAAAAGGGCATTTTAGTATAGCGGTATAATCCTCTTGGAGCGAGCGAAGAAAGCAGTGTGCTCTTGGTCTTTCTTCAGAAGGAATTTTGATTGTAACCTTTATATCAGTCGATGATACTCTTTCATTCCGCCGAGATTTCTAATAATTCTGCGTCCAACATCTTCCCGAGTTCTTCTTCTATCGAGAGTGATATCTTTGTTGCTATCTTTCTAATTCTTTGTTTAAATGGCTTCACATTTTTATCAATTTCTAACTTGTGACGGGCGATCGACGGATCTATACCAGGCATTTCATCCATATCCCACGCGAAGATGTCTTTATAATCTCATGACGGATCGACAGTTCTTTTCTCTTCATTAAATGCAGCACATGCTAGTTCCAATCTTTAGTATCTTGGGATTTTCCTTAGTTCAATATTCACTTCTTTGGTTTGTTCTGTAGCGACGTAGCGGCCTTCGGTTCTCCCATAGGAGTCGGTCCTTTTGGTTTCTTTCGCCAGATCATTTTCTTCTCCAGAGATCTCGCTAGGTATGCCTTTTCCTTCCTTCGCTCTTATCATGTAAACTCGAATTCTTCTTCTTTCTTAGCCACCTTTGCTAGCTTTTTGCGATACTTTGATATACTCCTTCGCTTGTTTACTTGTTCTTAACACTTTACTTCATTTTGATAGTATGTTCTTCCTTTTAGCAGCGTCTCCTTTGATCTCGCATAGACTCCGGTTGGTGTAGGAAATTTGACACAGCTTTTATTGCATGCACCCATGGTCTTCCTAGTAATATGTTATACGGCGATTCCATATCCACTACACTCAGCGTCACCTGTGTTTCAATTTCCCCTAACGGAATATGTATTTTTATCTCCCCTTTAACTTTTGTTATAGATTTACCAAAACCTTGAATATTGTACGCGCATGAAAATCATATCTTCGTCTTTATATCCCATCTTTTTGTAAGCGTGATAAAACATGATATCAATTAAAACTCCATTTACTACCCATGCTTTTTCTTGTGTTCTCTAGTTTCTCTCTTTCCTTGTACGCGTTTATTGCGATTACCGGTGGAGATGCGTGATTCGTAAAAGTTATCTCTTGCTTTTCCCAATCCTTCAAAGGTGATGTTATATCTCTATACTGTAATCTTCTTTCCTTCAAAATCTCGTTTGTGTATTCTTCCTACAGATATTTTCATGAAATTCACTAATCATTACTCGGTGTCTATGCCGCATGCCATATCTTTTTCATTGATTTAGATTTTCCTTTCTCATTTTCTGATTCAAACAACTTTAATTGCAATTTTCTCTCCTTTACAAATGATCGTCCACTGTTTCAGCGCATATGTAGTAGCGAGTTTCCCCACTACACCCTTACTCGATTTTGCTTAATTAATCCTTTGAAAGATGTAAGATCAAGAATATATATTGATTGAATTCATGAAGTGTTTACTGTGAGAAAAATAGAATTACACTTGGAAGTTAAAACACTCTTAAACTTTCTCTCTCCTAATGACTTGCTCTACCATTCCAAAGATCTCTCCCTCTTACAAGTTCAATTCATCAAAAATACTTTCGAAGCACATACATTCAAACCAATAAGAGGTAAAGGAGAAGAATCGATATGCACATGGTTAGACAAACCTTGCACAATCTCTTGTTTTGCGGAATCCTCTTCATCCTTAGAGAATTCATATGAATTACTTACCTCTTGTATATCGTGGTCCTCTATCAAATCTTGCAACCATTTGTCGTTATTGTCTGCCTAAACAAAGTCTTGGCATCATTAAAATCATTGGCAAGTTCAATTGGGTCTTCCACAAAATCAATCAATTTGGTTTCATTGTCGAGCATCATCTCTTCAACATTTTCATTATCGGAATCGAGCCATTCACTAAAATGATTTTCATCGGTACAGATTGTAAGATCTTCTTGTGAGGGTGTTACACCGTTTATAACAATTGGTAAGTCACACCCAATCTTCTCCTTTTGAATAGGCGAAGGATCGTAATTATGATCCGGAGTTGGAATAACTTTATCCTTGTTACAATAATTTTCATAAGGTTCAAATTCATCATCGTAACCTATATAATAACGTTTTTCACGCTCCATTCTTAAAGCTCTTTTAGCTTCAAGAATTTCTTCATCTGATGCTAGGCCTTCATCGATCAATTGATAGAACCTTCTCTCAAGTTCCCTCAAACTAGGTTGCCTTACACCAAGGAGATCACGCATAGATTTAGAAGCATAACTATCCTCCCCTCCTAGTGATTGTTCACTTACATACCCGTCATAAGGTTGTTGATATGTATGAGAATATCCATAAAGTGTGTATCCTAAGGATGGTTGGAAGTTGCCATAATGTTGAGGTTGAAAACCGTATTGATTGTTGTAATACGCTTGCTCTTGTCCACCATACATGGAAAACCGGTACCTGGAATAAGATTCTCAGACACTAAGTTAGATACGATATAGAATCTCACAAAGCAAGAATAAAGCAAAAATAAAAATAAAAACAACTAAAAACCGTCCGCTGCTCCCCGGCAGCGGTGCCAAAATTTGATGCGTGTCGTAACCACAACAAATTAATTAATATTTTTCCACCTAATTAACAAGTAATATAGTGTAGTCAAGTTCGTTCCCACGAGGAGCAAGAGATTTTTAGTTGTAAAATTGTCACAAAAGGGGGGGTTTTGTTTAGTAAAACAAAAGAAATTAAACAAAGCAATTCAAAGATAAAGTTGAAATCAATAAGAGAGACAAGATCAAGGAATCCTTCTTCGTTGCAAAATAATGATTCAAGTTATGTTCTTCATCCACATGTTATTAGTCACAGATTATCACCAACCGTAGGTAAAGCAGCTAGATCAATGCTAAACCCCTAAATCCCTTGTATCACCGGATACGGAAGTTCTCGACTACCGGATTCTATTTACCAAACCACCTAGTAGTAGATCACTCAAGATGTAATTTAAATAAACGCATTAAGATTTATGAACTTATTAGGTTGATATTAGTAGTTAGACTCTTAGATCAAGGTTTACTTGCTAACGTTGTTTTCACACACAATTGCTCCACGGAATCCCTCCGCAAGGTCTCGTGTTTGCTACTTGTGTAAAGAGTCAAGAAACGATTACTTATCCCCTAACTTTCACTAGCTTTAGATCAAATTAACAAATTAATTTAGCGTGCACTCTAAACAATCTATCAATCAACCATGAATGTATAAACATTCCTATTAGTAAAAACAAACGATAATCATGTGAAAAATTTCAAGATAGAATTGAAAACACAACTCAAATCATATATTAAGACTAGGAATTCATCCTCAATCAATAGAAAATTAGCTACTCATGCTAAGGAGTTCACACAAAGAATAAAGAAAAGAAAAGTGTTGTGTGTGTAGAGAGGTGTGTAAAAAGTTGTAGAGAACTTCTCTATTTATAGGCTTCAATGTTCTCCAAATCTTCCAAGGAATAGAATCCTCATTCCATAATAATTCAATTTCCAAGTTCAAGGCTTTCTCAAATCTTCCATCTTCTCTTTCCAAATTTGAACCCAATTCCAAAAACCCATGAGTTTAGATGATTCTAGAGAATTCTTCACAAATTTTCATCCAATTTCCAAATCTAAGTCTTCAAACCCATGAAAGAAACCCACACAAAAATCTGTTATTTTGATCGCCGGAAAAGTCCTTGGGGTCACCGGAATCCGGCCAAAAAAGTCGTCGCTGGTCACTGGAATCTTCTTCTCCGTCAAAGGAATATTTCGTTGAAGTTCCGTTACATTTAACTGTCAGACTAACGGTCTTTGTTAGTCAACTGGGTCAAGGGAATAAAGTCAGCCACACCCAGTTAGCTTGAGTTAGTGTCTTGATCGGCTGACTGGTCTGAGTTGCCGAGTTCATCTGAATTGTTGAGTCGACTCATCAGAGGAGAGATTCAGACAGAGTCTCCTCTGTTTCAATGCATTTCCAGGCCGTTTTTCAGGCTTATTTTTGGTCTTCTCCTGTGACAATCCTAACATACATCTATTGCAGCTTCATTACAGCATTTCCTGTGACAGAGCTTCACCCATTCAAGTCACAACCTTATTCTGAAACCATAGCAGCATCACTCTTGTTTGGCAACTTCAAACAAGCATCAACCCATGAAAATCCTCACTGTTCTGCTTACCACCACCAACTCTTCCATTAACAACAGCTCGTCACTCTCAACAGCATCCCTTCAATTCAAAGGAAAATCACAATTGCAATTCTGAGACAACCCACTTCTCTTTATCACCTCAACCATCATTCTTGAGTGACAAAGAAGCATCTCCATCTGCTTTTGTTGCTATCATTCACATCATAAACCATTTACGGTAACCACCATGGAACCCATCTCTGATTCGAACCCATTCATCATCTCAGATTACATCGAACCCATCTCTCAACATATTCTCTGGAATTACAGCATCAACACACTCAAAGTAATTCCGTCTGAAATCTTCTAGATCCATTACCGGCAATATCTTCTTCTCTTGATCAATTTACAACAAACCCTCAATCTCAGCTATTTCCAGTGAACCCATATTAATCTTCAACCCAATTTAATCACAGAACCATCTCCCTGAGCTTCAATTCCTTGATTTCTTCTCTGTCGCCTGCTGTTAATATCATCTCTGCGACCTTCTTCTTTTGCAGAAACCCATCGGTTCAATCAATACCACCATTCATATCACCAACTGCAGCTCGAGTTTCAATCTTCTAAGAACATCACAGCACCACCAGATCCCATTTTGTTCTTCAAATACATGACCTTCAATTTGTTATCATCACAGATCGAGCAAATTCTTCTTCTCCATATAAATCTTCCATTAAGCCTCCTTCTGAGTCAATGAATCTCTCAACTTTACTCTCCATTTCTCTGGCATAGTTTCTCGATCACTTACAAGAACCTTCAATTTCTCTCGGCTGCTTAGGGCTGCGCCTCTTTTTGTATCTTGATTTCAGGCAAAAAAAATGATTGAGAAATAAATCTTCTCGATTTAGGATAGAGTTATAAAAGTTGGGTCTGGATCCGGGTAATTTTATGGGCCGCACAGTGACATCCCCAGTGCAACGAGCCTAAGCTGGAGCTTTTAACACTTGAATGGGTTTCCCCTTATCCTTAGATGAGCTGTCTATAATGCCCCTCCAAAAGAGTTGCCCCTTAACCATGACTGGGTTCCAGATAGTGTTCGCCCATGAAATGACAATTTTGCCCTTTTGCTCAAATTGGGTGATTTCTTCTTCTTTTCGTTCGTGCGACTCCATAATAGCTATAAAACTCAAAACAAGCATAAAATGCATAATTTACAAGAAAAATAGCAAAGAAAGCATAAACAATAGATAATAAATAGGATGTATTCTACAACCTATCAGTGGGGATTAGGTTTTCCAGTTGCTAGAGTTCTCTCTTATATAGTCTTTCAAATCAGGGTTTGCAATCAATGTTAGTTTAGTAACAAAGCATTCAATATTCACCGTTAGATGAAAACCTGATTAGATTCAAGCTAATATTTCTCAATCGTTGGATCGAAACCTTAGCTTGTTACATACAAATGAAATGTCCAATTTTGGGTTTATGTAACCGTTCCCAAACATTAACATTTGTTGGTTCAACAATAGTTAACCAAATGGTTAGCAATATGAGCAATTTCATATCAACCATACTCTTCTTCACCATAACTAGTTCAAATGACTCAAATGAACTAATTAGAGAGTTGTTCAATTGCTTAGATCTTATGTAACTATACAAGACACAATCGAAGCAAAAACGGTTTGATTCACTCGAATCGGTTCATGAACTTTATAGCCACAGTTTGCAAAAGCATTCCTTAGTTTATATAAACATGAGTTCAAGAATAACCGATTTTAGATATAACCTACTCAAGTTCGCGGACTGGGTTCGCGGAGTTAAGCTCACGGAAGGAGTTCACAAACTCCAGCAGAAATTCTCGGGTCGAGAACTTCTGCCAGTTCGCGGACTTGGCTAACGCCACATTCCGTTTCTCTTGATCAACAAAGTTCGCAAACTTTGGTTCAAGAAATAAGGATTTATACATATATGTGTTTCCACAATAATGCTTATATCCTACCATTGGTTATGTAATCTAAACTCTCATTTCAATCATTGAAACATTCTTAGAGAATGTTATATAGACGTTATTCACAGACCATTTTTTGTCAGAGCAATTTTCAAATTGATTGAAACATAACATGACTTTCGTCACTAGGTAAAGATGAATTTGGCTAAAGCGAAAGCTTACCAACACATATTTCGAGAAATAGATAGGTGAGTTAAACTCGGCTCGAAATATCAAATATGTATAATGAAAGTCTATATATCAAAACGACTTTTGTCTCAAGAATAAGAGATAGAATAAATAGACTTTTGAGTGACAGATAAGTTCAAGTCTCCACATACCTTTTAGTCGATGAAGTTCCACCAGTTCCTTGAGTAGTCCTTCGTCTTGTATGATGATTTCCATGGAGTCTTGAGCTCAACTACACTTTCTATCCTAGTCCGAGACCTTTAGCTAAAATAAGATAGAAATCAAGACTTAAATTTTTGATCACTAACATTGACAAACATGCTTGAGATAGCAACGCATGAGAGTTCGACCGAGCAATGCTCTAACAATCTCCCCCTTTGTCAATTTTAGTGACAAAACTATTAACACATATGGAATACAAAAAATAAATAAATTAACTTTTGTAGCTCCTATTCCACATGTCTAATCTTCAACGTTACTCGAAATCTTCGTCACTTCCAAGTACTCCAATGATCCCAAAGGTTGTAAGTTTAGCATCATCGTTGTTGAAAATCCGTAGCTATAACAACAAGAAAACAAGAGTTCTCAATCATTGTTATATAGTGTCATAGTATCACTTCAACAACAATACTATGGTGATATGTATCACCCCCCTTTGTCAATACTTAGGGGTGTTCATGGTCGGTTTTGGTTCGGTTTCAAGCCAAACCAAAACCGAAACCAATACTATCGGTTTCTAAAATTGAAACCAAACCAATCCATTAACCATTGGTTAGGTTTCCAAATGGTTCCAGCCGGTTTCGGTTTTTCCCAGTGGTTTTTGGTTAACCAATAATTATGTCAAACCAAAAAAAAAAATTACACTAATTTATAGAAAAAAATAGTATTGGTCTACAAAAATTTACAGACAAAAAATAAATAAAAAGAATATCAAGAGTAGTTAAAGCTTACTCTAAATCTAGAGATCAAAAGAAGATTTAACTAATGGCAGTGACATCTCTAATGAAAATTTAATCAATGATTTTTTTTTAATAAATATTCGGTTAACCATTGGTTATTGGTTCGGTTTCTCTATCATACCAAAACCAAACCATTAATCTCGGTTTTCATCTTTTCTAAACCAAAACCAACCATTAGTTAATGGTTCGGTTCGGTTTCCCCTAATCGGTTTGGTTTGGTTCGGTTCCTCGGTTAACCAGTAACCATGAACACCCCTATCAATACTCCATCTCATATGGAAACCACTCCCCCTTACATAATGATCCGAAAACCATATGTATTTGTAGTGTGAACTACATATTAATTCTCCCCCTTTTTGTCAATAAAATTGGCAAAGGTACAAGAACAGGATCCTAATGAAATTTCCGAAAGAGACATTTCATGACCAAAAGAAAGAAACACATATCATCTTATTTAGATGCAATCATAAAGCCGAAGCTAAATGCATTCATCAAGGAGTTTAAAGATATAAGACAAACCCTATAATATTCCACAGCCGCACTCCCCACAAAGATTTGGCAATTAAGCACAAGTTAAAAAAGTTTTCTCCCTCATAATATGTCATTCCCAAAAGAACAACAAGAGCGACCTTAATTTCGAAAGAAAAGAAGGATTTCTTTGGACATAACAAATCACATACAAGTATGAATTTGAATCCAAAATACTCAATTAAATTAACCACAAGAAGTTCAAGATTAATTTAATCGATGATGCTCAATACAAGTGAACTTATGGAGACTCAAAAATACTCAATTAGATTAATCACAAGAGAACCCATAATTAATCTAATCGAAATACACAACCAAACTAATCACAAAAGTAATCAATTTAATTGGTCATACTCGTCATAAGAAAATCTATGGAGCAATGACTAAGTTAATCATGAAAATAATCAACCCATTCAAAAACGCTCAAACATAAGAAGACTTATGGAGTTTAACTAAATGACCAAACAAGATGATTAATTTAGTTGAAAAATGCACGACATAAAGTACCTTACAGAACAACAACAAAGCTAATCATAAGATAATCAACTTGGTTGTTTAGTGCTCAACATAAGACACATTACGGAGCCTCACAGTAATACATAAAATATGGATCAGGGAAGATCAATTACTGCGGAATACACAAGGATTCATTCTATTTTATCTCCATTTGCACAAAGACAAACAATAGACATAATCCTTGCAAACAAAAGATTTTAACCTATCTTGCGTCAATAATTGACAATATAGGCTTAACTTTTGTATTTGTCAAAAGTCCATTCATTCCTTTATCAACATATGAATATAGACTTATGAAAGACTTTACTTTTGACAAGGTATGGGACAATCATAGTTCACGGACGCAAACACACATATCCCATAACAATTGCAATATCTAAAACCATAAAGATTAATACTGCAAAAACCATCTTCCAAACAAAATTAGAGTTCAAACCAATAAATCTAAAAACATGAAGATGAAAACGTTGGACATAGCTATGTGTAATAACAATAATGGGTATTCCAAACTCTAGTTATTCTTCTAATCAAAAACAAGAAAAATAGAAGATTTACTAGACAACCTAAAAAAAAAAAAACTTTTATGCCAAAGCCAAACACGAACTGAAGTCATATAGACGGTTCTGGATCCTCATGATTCTTGAGGTTTTCAAGCTCGTGAACGATATCCTCTGCAACTTTGGGAAGAATAATCTTATTTGGAAGTTCTTTAACACGGGTCTTCATGAGAACAAGGTCAAAATTAACCTTTTTCAACCCAGTTCTTACCACATCAAGACACTTCATAGTATCAACAAGTTGCTGCTTTGCATCCTCAAAGTTCTTTAGGAAGTCAAGAACTACGTCAGATGAAATCTCTTCGACCTCCTCAATATCCGAATAGGAATCAGGAGATTGAGGAAAGGATCCTTCAACTTCAACAAAGGTTTCCTTTTCTTTATCGAACTCGAAATATATACCATTGTCAACGAAGTCTTCAGGCAAATCCCAAGAGCAAGAAGACGCCATTGATAATAAGAAACTTAGAGTGAGATATCTCAACTCAATAGAAAGGGTATATAAATATGATTTGAGAGATTTAGGGTTTACCAGAATGGTTTATGAGACAAACCCAAAACCGTATGTGTACCCATAAGAGGATGATTCACAAAGCCCGTACAAAAAAAAAAAAAAAAACACTTTTAGTTTTCAAAAACCAAGTTTGAAAGAAAAGAAAAAATATCTAATAAAAAGGAAGGATTAAAAAGATACTCATGTAAAAGTGTATGACTAATTATCCATCTAAGAACGATAAGAAATTATCTAGATAATCAGAGCCACTTTGCAAAGAGTATACTTATTCAATTCTCACATAACTAGGATTTTTGGTAGGTGAGATATCAACCTTGTAATTAATTTACACAAGTATGAGCATTTAGCTTATTAAATGACTTTCGTCTTTGTTTATCCTTCTTTCTTAGATTGGTACTCAACCCAGAGAAGTAAGGCTTGGCTAGTTCAGCATATCTATCAGAAGATATTCTCTGAGGACTAAATCTAGGACCTCTACCAACCGGTTCAAGAGGATCGGGATAGAAGGGGATCCATTTTTTAGATTTAGATTTACTACAAACGGCCTTATAAACACAGGGAATACTTTTATTTGCAACACTGGAATGCATTTGAACCCTGTGATGATTTCTAGGAAAGAGATCATATTTATAAGGTTTCTGGTTTTCCGTGGACATGTGATTCACTGCAATAGTCGATGAACTATTTATTCCATTGACAGTGGAAAGAAGCAAATTATGAAGTTTAGAAATTTGTTTCCTCCTGGCAAAGCAATGAATAGCATAGTGATTCCTTTTTCCACAGAAAGTACAGGTTCGTGGAGATGAAGCAATAAATGGCACCTGTTTTGACTTCATAGCCATATGAGGAGATTGTAAGTTATGTAAACTTTTCTTGACACACTCTTCTTCCGGAGAACATTTCGTTTTGTACTGTAACTCATGAGAATTAGTTTGTACAAAAGAATTTCTCCTTAAGACAAAGGTTTCCTTTTCCAAGGATCTGCACTGTTCATGGGCTAGAATAAGAGATGCTTCTAGTTTCTCTTTCTCAACACGAAGTCTGTTGATGAGTGCCAAATATTGCATATTTCTACACCTATTTATTGGCATTTAAACTCATCTTTTGTGCTCAGAAATCAGATATTATCCCAGATTCTGTATTTTCTTTGTTTTCAAGAATAAATATTTGTACTAATTAATTTTTGTGTTTTTAGGTAGTAAATAAAGCTCGGAGAAATTAAGGAGCCAAAAAGAGCAGAAAATTGGAGGCAAGCGCCTATGGAGCAGAAAGCCAAAGCCCGCGCGCATCAGTTGCAACCCAACAAGTAGCAACCCATTTACAAGACTTGGGCTTGAGCAATCCAAGATCCGACCCATAAACCGAATCCAAAGCCCGTTTTACTCTGAGCCGTTAGATTTGCTCCATCTACATCCGACGGACGCATCAACCCACGCATCGGGTTCACCGAGATCCAACGGTCGCTCCAACCATCCCATCACTTCTTGTTGTACCTGCTCAACACTCAAGCCGCCTACACCTACACCCATCGAACCAAACATGCCCCTCCCCATTTCTCATCTCCATCTTCTCTTTCTTCTCCCCCGACACTTTCAGAGAAAACCATTCTCTTCCCCTTCCCCCGACCATACCAGTTGCAGACCACCTCACCACCTCCACCATCTCCTTACCCTGACACCAGCACCAACAACACCAGTAGCCGCATGCTCCGCCATCCCTAGTTCTACCCATCTCACCTTTAGCTTCTTCCATATCCTAGAAGCTAGGGTTGAGATAGTTGGAATTCTAGGGTTTTCTCTAACATCAAATCAATAGAGTCAGAGACGAATTAGGAGAGGAAAGAGGTTTGGGTTTTTCATTAATTGCAAGTTGAGTGATTGTGAGGTATAAATTGAGTTGTTTTCATGTGAGAGAACTAAGTCTGTTTTTAGGGTTTTATTTTGTAATTCAATTTTTAATTTTGTTTGCATGATGTTCTAATTCACTCTGCTAGGGTGTAGATGAAACCCTTAATGATTATATGAAGTTAATTCACATTCAAGCTTCTATTCTTACTGTTTTGTATTGTATTAGGATTATTAGCTAATTGTTGAGCAAATTAGCCTGTGATTGGTTGTACTGTAAGAAGACAACCAATACTAGGGGAGAATTAGTGAATGCAATTGGCATAATTTCCACCTGAAACCTTCAAGGGAAGTGTAAGAGTATAACTTGAATTGTATTACTTTAATATAGGATTAGGAGGTGAATTCAATCACCCTAGTGCCACTCAACCATTTGTTACAACACCTAGTGATTATCTGTTGCCTTAGTTTACAATCACAATTCCATCCTTGTCGTATCGACACCAAAACAAATCATATTTGTGTTACAATACCTTAGAAATCAGTTTAGTGAAGCCCTGCTGACACTTACACACTCCATTTCCCTGTGGATCGACCTGTGCTTTCCTTGCCTCCAATAGGCACTGTGCACTTGTAGTTTAACACGTAAGCGAGACTCATTTACCAGCCTACCATCTGTTAAGATCTGATGAATGCGTCTCGATTAAAAGTTTCTCTCTAATTGAGTCTTCCTTGACAATATCTTCAAGAACACTAATCTTTTTACGTTGTTGAGTAGTTTCTTGGAGAAGTTTTTCAATATTCTTAGAGAATGACTCAATGATGCTATAAAGTTCATGCTCTCGATCAAGAGACTTTTCAAATTCATCAATAAGCTGATCATGATCATGGAAATCAATAACCTCAGCAGAGTTTTTTGAGATTCTGGTGAGCTCCTTTTCAGCTTTTGCCATAGTGTCCAATATCTCATCGGAAAGAGATATGTTGACACAAGATGGAACAATCTTCTTATCTCGGGATTCGGAAGAATTAGCTAAGGAGTAATCCTTTGAGGTATTCCCAAGACATTTGGCATATTTAAAAGCTTTAGAAGACATCTTGGTATGCGTAGAACAGATTCTGTCCTCAGACTCAGATTGTCACAAACACAGACTTGTAAGGTTTTAAACGTGTTTGCCTGCACTGATACCAATTGAAAATGTGGGGGTACAACAACCACACCTAATATTTTGCTTAGCAATCTGTATGGACAAACTCCAATATACTTTTTAGAGAATCAACTAGACAGTCAGACTCAATCTAGAGAAAAGTATATCAAAGAGTTTATATCTCAATCTCTCGATTTGATCTTTACTCAAGCAAATAGAAATCTGAGAGTCTTTATCAAAGAGAGATAACTTGGATGGTACCAAAGACCAATATCCAAGTGTCAATCAATTTAAATCAACAACCAAAAGGTCGGATATTCTAATTGATTGAACAATGCACAACCTGTGATATTTTAATTATATAAACAAATATAATGCAAAATAGAAATAACACAGACACCAGAATTTTATTAACGAGGAAAACGCAAATGCAGAATAATCTCGGGATCTAGTCCATATTGAACACACACTGTATTAAGCCGTTATATACACTAGCCTACTTCAAATTAACTTCGGTCTGGATTGTAGTTGAACCCCAACCAATCTCACACTGATCCAAGGTACAGTTATGCTCCTACGTCTCTGATCCCAGCAGGATGCTACGTACTTGATTCCCTTAGCTGATCTCACCCACAACTAAGAGTTGCTAGGACAGAAAAGTCTATGGTAATAGATAAATCCATCTCCCACGAATATACCTACGAGTTTTTGTTCCATATTTTGATAAATTAATGTGAACACGAACCAATTTATAACCCGGACTTATATTCCCGAAGAACAACCTAGTATTATCAATCACCTCACAATAATCTTAATCGACGCAACGAAAAAAGATATTGTGGAATCACAAACGATGAGACAAAGTGTTTGTGATTTCTTTTTATCTTGCCTATCGGAGATATAAATCTCAAGCCAATTATTCCAATTGTACTTGTACGATAGAAACAATAAGATCAGATCACACAACTATAAGAAAAGTAGTATCGGTCTGGCTTCTCAATCCCAATGAAGTATTTAAGTCGTTAACCTGGTTTAGAAGAAGAAACCAAAGGTTAAAGGAGAATCGACTCTAGCTTAGCACAACTAATATCACACATAATGTGTGGGGATTAGGTTTCCCAGTTGCTAAAGTTCTACCTTATATAGTCTTTCAAATTAGGGTTTGCAATCAATGTTAGCTTAGTAACAAACCATTCAATATTCACCGTTAGCTGAAAACCTGATTAGATTCAAGCTAATATTTCTCAACCTGTACTTGCATGAAATCCCACAACACACCCCATATAATATTTTCTAGATCTAAATCTATTTCATAATCAAAATAAAGATTAAAGTGCTAAAATTGTAAAATGGACACAAGAATTTTTTTACATGGTTCGATCAATGTGATCTACATCCATGGTTCTTCACTATGATTATTGAGGTTACTTTGATATTACATTTAGAATATCCATTAATGGATATATGATAGAGCTCTAGATCTAGTTTTTATGGAAGAAGATGATAAAGAAAATAAATTTCTCTCTCTAAAATATGTCTCTCTTTACAAAATTGTTTATCCTCCTTTACAAAATTGTGTCCCTCATTTCTCTCTCCTGCTTTTCTCTTTATATAGATGTTTATATAGTGGATGACAACTCACATGTAGTGGGGTACAGCTAATATTCCTCTATAGTTTCGCAAGCTTTCTTATAATTTCGCAATCTCTCTTATAATTTCGCAATCTCTCTACATTCTTGTAAGCTTCGCTATGTTTTCGCAAGTTCTTACTGTTGTGCGATATTTGGATCCTACATCTTGCCTCTTTTTCCTTGAATATTGCTTGAAGAGCGATCTTTAAGGAAAAATCAATTTTGTTGTAGCTGTTGGACGAACGAGCGAAAGAATATTGGACTTGAAAAGTACGTACTTGCCTCTATTCTTTTGTGAAGTTCCGAAGCTTTGAGAAGTAAATATGAAGTATCAACCTTTGAAGTATAAGAAGTATGAAGTATCCTTGAAGAAATATAAGAAGTACTCAATCTTTTAAATATAAGAAGTATTCGTCTTTGAATGAAAGTAATAAGTATTGCCTCTATTCATGCGAAATTATTACTCCATTTTTGGTGAGGATTCTTATTGTTCATTAATGAACGTTCACTTTGGAAATGATTTTTTCCGAGAAGATAAAGAACATAAAATATTTTCTTAGAACATAAAATGTTTTCTTGGTAATCCATAGTTGCCTCTGTTCTTTATCTATGAGGGTAGAATCGTTGAGAAAATGTTGAATGAGCGAATTGTTTCTTCATTCCTATCTTGCCTTTTTCTCTTGTTTTGTGCTCATGCGATAGTATAATCTCTTCGAGTTGCTTTTAATTTTGTGAAATATTTGAGTGAAATAACCACATTTTGCAAAATAATCACATTCTGAGAAATTATGACACATTCTGCGAAATTTTGAATACTTCTGCGAAATTCTGAATAATACTCCTGAGAGATTCTGAATAATACTCCTGGGAGATTCTGAATAATACTTCTGAGAGATTCTGAATAATACTTATTTGTTATTTTTGCTGTCTCAGACTCATTTCCATGTATATATTTGCAAACTTATTTGTTTACATATAATCATTTTTGCAAGCTTATTTGCTTAATCATTTTCTTATGTGGTCTTATTTTGCCTTCCTAGTTAAAGGTCTAATTGTGCCACCTCTTGTCATTTCGACAAAATCGCAGGACATCTTTGCACTTGCATGCAAAAACCCATTGATCTTGCCTTAACTCTCTCTTTGAAATTTTCGCTGCGACAATATGACAGGCCTAAAAATTCTCGCGAAAATAAAGCCCCATGACATTGCCGTCTTGCGACGAAATCGCAGGACGTCCTTACACTTTCATGTACTGACCCATTGATCTCGTCTTATCTTTGTCTTTTGTATTATTGCCTCTTCAGGATTGTCGCATAAATATGACATGCCTAAATTTTCTTGCGAAAATAAAGCCTCATGACATTTGCGTCTTAAGACACTTATCAGCTCCCTAATGGAGGGTGCCGCCCTTATCTTCGCCCTGGTTGCCCCTTCAAGGAGGCATACTTCTGCCATACAAGACTAGCTCCTCCCATCCGGTCTTAACAACAATCAGTTATTTTCGCAGCCTCTTATCCCTTTTGCCTATAGGGCTTATGGTTATGAGACTGCACCCTAAGTGGGGTTTTCTTCGGGCCGAGTGCAGCATAAGTCAAGACTTGCTAAGAATGGCCGAGACGCTTCAAACGTCCCAGGCACTCTTGGCACAACCGTGTACCTCGGCGCCTTGATCAGATGATGACTCCTTAGAAGAGACCCTTAGTCGTCCAACCTAAGTCATAAGCTTAAGTTGAAAATCCAAGGTACCTCTCCTGGATGGGCTTTATTGACCCCAAATCTCCATGACTCAGGTTCCAGTAGCGGTGTAACCTTATCGCTGAGCCATGCAAGAGGTACCCCCTCCTATGACGTACTTTAGGTCTTACATTTGCCTCTTGCGAAATTTTATTCGCGAACTAGGGTGTACACTATTAAGGTTTGCCCCATTCTTGATCTTAGATTATTATGGATCTTAGATCGTCTCTTGCGAAAGTTTCGCATTTCTTAATTCTTTCTTTCATTCTTTCATTTATGTCATTTCGTTCATTTCTTGCGAGATATATGTGCGAAATAATCATCAACTCTCTTCTGTGCGAAGTAAACATATCTATGAAGTAAACGAACATCTGTGAGGTATTTGTTCGTGCTGCAAACGTTCGCAAGGTAAATATCTGCGAAGCAAAAATTCTTTGCGAAGAGGGAGACTCGAACCCATGTCCTCTAGTTTGCATACCCCTTCTTTGACCATCTGTGCCCCTTATTGTGTGCGAAAGAAACACATAATGCCATAACCTTATTCCATTTCTTCGCTCTTGAAAGTTCAAAAATGTGCGGAAAAACTATGCTAACGGTAGGATTCGAACCCAATATATCAAGCTTGCTCTCTTCGCTGGGAACCAAATGTGCTATCTACGAAATGAATGCACCATGCTGAAACCTGATCTTATCTTCTCCCTTGTTAATCCAAAAATGCGCTAAAATTTTGTGTGTGTGCGAATTCGAACGCATAACCTCTAGCATATACTATGCGGCCCTGACCAACTGTGCTGATTCTCTTCTGTGCGAAATTCCTGTGCGAAGCTAACTTTCTTCACTTGTTTGCGAAAGAATGAAACCCTTTGCAAAAAGAAGAAAAGAATGTTCGGGTGCGAATTCGAACCCATGACCTATTGCTTCCTTTGTCCAGCTCAAACCATCTGTGCGAGTTCCTGTTTGTGACTGGGAGGTACAATTCGCCTAACTTATTCTTTTTTTTTTTTAATCGCTCTTTCTATAATGTTTATCTTCGTCTTCTCCTGTTATTGGTTTCTTTAAGGAAATTCGTCTTTGTCTTCAGTCAGGGTTGGACTCCTTATTAATTTGAAGTTTATTGCATAGCCTTTGAACTCCACGTCATTTATTTCTTTGCCTGCAAAATCAAAATATCTTCCCGTCGTGATGATGTAAGTCACGATGGATAATTCTTCACGCTGGTTGACATCGATCCTACTTTGTTGAGTCTGTTGATGTATTCTTTCACTTCCTGATTCATATTGATTCTTTCGTGTTGTTTGTGATGCTTTGCTGATTTTTATCTTCGCCTGCTACTGCTGCCGGATGAGATTGGATATCCCTGCCAGCTTCTTTGTTTTGTTCTTCTTTAAATGACTGATTTTATTTCCATGTGCGTCTTTGAAGTTCGCTTGCTTTACGCATTTTTGAAGTCTTTGAAGTTTTCTTTCCTTTGCCCTGGGCTACTCCTGTTAAGCTTACATAAAGAATTCTCACCGCCTGTATTCTTTTGTCCTTAGTGACTTTCATTGGTTGATCTGATCGCTCTTGCTCTTATTGTGGATTTCTTCGCATGGCTATGTTGGCCTCTTTCATTGTACTTCTCTTCATCGCCGGATGTGTTCTGTTGTTCTTTCTTTCCGTCATTCCATCTTCTTTACATATTCTTCATGTTGTTTTCTATTGTGTTGTGAATTGATCCAATATGTCGTTGATTATATATCTTTGTACCATAGCTTTTGTTTGGATTTTCGTCCTTGTGCTTCCCTGCCGTACACAATGACCTAGCTACAATCAACAGATCAACACAATTATGAGATAAAATAACTTCTAACACAAACTATTCAAGTTCTTCCAATGTATTCTTCTCCTAAGTTGTTGATGACATGAACTTCGCAGACTCTCATTCTTCTTTAATCCCCTATATTTTCGCCTCTGGCTGTTCCTGTGCGTTTTCTTCGCTGATAATAAATTCGCCTTCATAGTTTATTTATTCGCCATCAGATCGCGTTTGTGAATCCTCGTTTCTATTGACTTCTTCTCTTGATGAGATTTGATCTTTGCCTGATGTTTTATCTTTGACCTCTTCGCAGGAACTAATTGATGTGAACTGACGTGATTGCCTCATTCCGTCTTTTGTTGTTCTTATTAGATGTGGTTGTAGTTTAGTTGCTTCGTTGATTTGAACTTGTCTGCTTGTTGGATCTTTCTGTTGATGAGCAATGAATTTGTTGATGAAGTATTTGTCACCATTAAATCTTTTTCCTTTACGTAACCTTTTCTTCTCTACGTATGCCTTCATCTTCGCATGATGACTTCTGCACCTTCATTTATTGACAAGAGTAAACTTCGCAGCACTCTTACTTCGCTGGATTGTTGGGAGTGCATCGTACTACCTTTCTTCTTTTTCCTGGAGTATGCGTCATTTGTTGTTGCTTCTGTTTTAGGTGCATCTTTTTCTTTTTCCTGGAGTATGCGTCATTTGTTGTTGCTTCTGTTTTAGGTGCGTCTTCTTCGCAGGATAATGATAACTTCTTTCACCTGCACCTGTACTCTTAACTACGCCTTTATCAACTGTTTCTGCCGTTTTATCTCATTTATCAAAATGATAAATTTTATTTTTTCGCTAATAGCTTTTCACGCTATAAAAAGCTTTTGATCGGACAACAACATTTTCCTGAGCGATTGGAATGGATGAATCCTTATCAAACTTCCGATTGCCAATGAACTATCTCGTGTTGTTGAATACTTTTCTTCGTCCATCCATTTTCTTCCTTTACCATTGATAATTCCTATTAGTGAAATCCTTCTAGAATTCTATAGTTGACCCTTGAAGATTGTAAATCCAGTGATTCCACTTCTAACAATGGTTAATTGTCCCCTGTTTCTAGCGCCAAAAATGTAGTTGCAGGAAATCCCACAACACACCCCATATAATATTTTCTAGATCTAAATCTATTTCATAATCAAAATAAAGATTAAAGTGCTAAAATTGTAAAATGGACACAAGAATGTTTTACATGGTTCGATCAATGTGATCTACATCCATGGTTCTTCACTATGATTGTTAAGGTTACATTGATATTACATTTAGAATCTCCATTAATGGATATTTGATAGAGCTCTAGATCTAGTTTTTATGGAAGAAGATGATAAAGAAAATAAATCTCTCTCTCTAAAATATGTCTCTCTTTACAAAAATGTCTATCCTTCTTTACAAAATTGTGTCCCTCCTTTCTCTCTCCTGCTTTTCTCTTTATATAGGTGTTTATATAGTGGATGGCAACTCACATGTAATGGGGTACAGCTAATATTACTCTATAATTTCGCAAGCTTTCTTATAATTTCGCAATCTCTCTTATAATTTCGCAATCTCTTTACATTCTTGTAAGCTTCGCTATGTTTTCGCAAGTTCTTACTGTTGTGCGATATTTGGATCCTACACAACCGTTGGATCGAAACCTTAGCTTGTTACACACAAATGAAATGTCCAATTTTGGGTTTATGTAACCGTTCGCAAACATTAACATTTGTTGGTTCAACAATAGTTAACCAAATGGTTAGCCATATGAGCAATTTCATATCAAACATTTTCTTCTTCACCATAACTAGTTCAAATGAATCAAATTAACTAGTTAGAGAGTTGTTCAATTGCTTAGATCTTATGTAACTATACAAGACACAATCGAAGCAAAAACGGTTTGATTCACTCGAATGGGTTCATGAACTTTATAGCCACGGTTTGCAAAAGCATTCCTTAGTTTATATAAACATGAGTTCAAGAACAACCGATTTTAGATATAACCTACTCAAGTTCGCGGACTGGGTTCACGGACTTAAGCTCATGAAAGGAGTTCACAAACTCCAGCAGAAATTCTCGGGTCGAGAACTTCCGCCAGTTCGCGGACTTGGCTCACGTCACATTCTGTTTCTCTTGATCAACAAAGTTCGCAAAATTTGGTTCTAGGAATAAGTACTTATACATATATGTGTTTCCACAACAATGCTTATATCCTAGCAATGGTTATGTAATCTAAACTCTCATTTCAATCATTGAAACATTCTAAGAGAACGTTATATAGCCGTTATTCACAGACCATTTTTTGTCAGAGCAATTTTCAAAGTTATTGAAACATAACATGACTTTCGTCACTAGGTGTAGATGGGGCAAAACGATTTGCTGGTTTTTACGGAATTGAGGAGACGACCGTGCGGAGGAGATTCCTTGAACCGAGCGAAAAGTTCAACCTCACACAGATGCACTGCAAGAAGGGAGTGCTTTGAATTCGAGAGATCAATCTGTAGTACTCCGGCCTAAACCAAGACAATGGCCGTTCCAGAGTAAATTCGGTCACAAGAGAGGATGGGTCGATCTGTAGGAGGGAAGCTGAGAAATGTGTGGAATCAATGGTAATCAAAGATTGTAGGTGTGTTGTGACAGACAGATAATTTTTGCTCCAAACGGGTCAGGTTACGACCCGCTTGGCAAGCTTCGACTATCTGATACGCCACTTAAGTAAAAATTTTGTTCATTCATAATCCTGCACACAGTAGAAATCTCATTAGTCTCAAAGTCATAATTCCATGAGCATATGTCCCATACCATAATACTCATAAAATTCGACAAGGGTCCCAATTTCAGAAATAAGAGTCGGCCAGTTGCCGAAATACCAGACGGCCAGTTGCCATTACTACCAGTTCCATGGCCAGTTGCCACTTCTAAGATTTCCATGGCCAGTTGACATTTCTACTATTTCCGTGGCCAGTTGCCACTTCCAATATTTCCGTGGCTAGTTGCCACTTCTAAGATTTCCGTGGCCAGTTGCCACCACTAATAATTCTCATGGCCAGTTGCCACCACTAAGATTTCCATGGCCAGTTGCCACTATTAAGATTTTCATGGCCAGTTGCCACCACTAATAATTCTCATGGCCAGTTGCCACCACTAAGATTTCCATGGCCAGTTGCCACCACTAATAACTCTCATGGCCAGTTGCCGGTGACAAGGTTGCAATCATCTCCGAATAGGTGGTATGAACTGCCAAGACAGCAACCAATCTTTCAGATGATATGAACACCCTTATAGAGTTGTGCTGAACTGCATAGCGGCTGCCTACGTACCCTCTCCGTTGCTCGAAAGGATCAAGCACGACCATAGTTCGTCAATCATTTTTTTTTTTTTTTTTTTTTTGATAGTATGAACTACCCACGATGGTAGCAACTACCACTCACTTGATGATATCATGTAAACTTATTTCCATATCCAGTGATTATATAATGTTTCAGAGAAAATATTAAATAATATTTCATCAGCCACAACAAACTAAATTAAAATGAAAACAATAATACTTCATGGTGCTAATTATAAGCAAAAAAAAAAAGATTAAAATTTACTTAGACTTGATCTAAGATTTGAAATTTATACAAGGATCAGTTAGGGAGTTTAGTGGACTAACCTAGTTCAGGCTAAGTACCAATACGACCCTTATGAACATTAACTTGATAAGAAAAATGTTGCATAATGACTCAATTTATTTAATCTCATAAATATAATGGGGTTACCACAATTAATGTAATTTAGTGGCCAGTACTCATCAAACTAGGGGATCATCCAGCCTTGTAATGCCTTTAGTGGTGGGAGACGTCAAATATACACTATTAATGCTAATGAATGTTCAGAAACAGATGAGACTACTAGAATACCAACAACTTGAAGTCGTAGAGTGGTAATAACAGTAATTGTGATTACAGAGGAAACAGACACTCGAGAACACCGAAAACAACAACAACAATTTAACCCAGATGTTTCTATAAAGCTTATCGACGCTATTGGACCAAATGGAAATTAGTGTAACGTTTCAGCCGGTAATGGACATAATGGTTATCAGAAAAATAAAAGGATGAAAAGGCCTTTAGCCACCTCTAATAACGATACCACATCGCAAACATTTGTGAGCTTTTAATTACACACATGCTAAAAATGAAACCAGTAGGCAAGATCAATAACAAGCAAGACTAACATTTAAACAGTTTCGATCCATCTAGAAAATCTTAAAATTTTCTAAAACTGCTCAAGGTATACTTGTTGTGATCATAAGTAAATTTAACTTCTACTAAGGTGAAGCAATTAATATCAACACTATTTATGGATGGAGAAGCTACTGACCTTCCAAGTCCAAATTAAAACACCCACTTTACTACAGCCAACTGTGATCGCTAATCACCCACTTTACTACAGCCAACTGCGATCGCTAATCGATTCATTAACAATTCAAAATGCTGGCTATCAAGTACTCGTAACATATAGCTCACTTCTGTAGTTTCCCACTAAATTATTAAGCAAAGCAACACCCAGATCATGCATTTTTGTAGGTTCCCAAAACAGAGATACATTACCAGATAAACAAGTACACTTACGACACAGTTCATGGTATCTTTCTCTAAATACATACATATATATTGAATGGGATCTCTTAATATATATTTTCCAAGAAGAAGAGATCACCCATACATGAAACGTCCACAATACATAAATTAAATCACCATACATCACTGTCAATTTTAGTAAGGCAAAAATCGTAAGGAAAATCCAATAACTTTCCATGCCAACGTACGAAAGGAAATGAAACTCACATGAAGCAGACAAAGTGACACCGTATCTAACTACCACAGAATGCTTGCATCAGATACGGTAGTTAACATCGAAGTCCCTGAAACAGAGCTAAATTCTAAAACCAACTACTTGATTTAGTGAACAATTTATGGAGATTCAAAACTTACATCAAAACATCAGCTGGGTTCAGTAAGGTAGCCATACATAGCTAACCCGATTATCATCCATTTGCTTAGTTTGTCCATAGTAACAAAATTCATTCAAACTCCACAACTATAATCAAACAAACAGCATTAACAAATATGATTAAGATCTCATTTTTCCTAAGTAAACAGTTACCAGACTTTGGAGTTTATTCTTGCACAATACAAAGAAAAATATCCATTTGGCCATCAATCATCATATACAAATAGGCCATTGTATACATATTCACAAAATGTTGGAAACTTTTAAGTGCAGTCAGTCTAGATGAAATTTCTCATTAGTCCCGTAAACGGAAGAATTTTGTTAGGCAAGTCAGGCATTTCTCAACCAGTCATTAAGAATAAAACCTAGTCCCCTGAGATTCGATACATAAGTAGTATTGGGACATGGATACCATTGAATTGAAAATGCATAGTCACTTCAAAAATTCCATTTGACTTGATGCGAATCATATACTCACAATAAACTAATTGACCAAAGTTCTACATATGCTAGTAAGCAGAAATGAAAGATCTTTAAGCCAAATTTCAAATTAACTAACTATATAGCATAGCCAATTTAGCAAGCATGTTCAGTAAGAACATAAAAAGAAGCTTTTACTGAAGCAAAGGGACAAACACCTTACTTACATTAAATGCAATCCAAGCTTTTCCACTGATTCTTCAATCCAAAACCAAATCAAATTTGCATGAAACTCTAACCCACTCCTCCATTCTTCATGGATTCTGAATACTCCTTAATCTCGTTCTCGCCTCATAAATCGATGATACTTAGTGTTAAGACAAATTCCCTATATTCAAATCCTACCAGGAATCAAATGGATTTCCTTCATCTCACCCCCTCTAAACTCTCTACTGATATTTCACTCTCCATTCTCCCGTAACCTAAAATCCCCTTTTTGTACGAAACCTAAATTTCATTCCCTTGTCTCATTAATTTGAGACCATAAATTGAAATCAACACATATATCAAATGAGATCTAGAAAAATGCATATTTCCCAATTTCTAGTTGAGAAGGAGAGGAGAAAAAGAAGAACAGGGATAGGGAAAAAGGAGAAAAGAAAGAAGATGAAGAAATCTCTGCTCCTCCCCTCCCTTTTCTTTTTGTTCCTTTATTTTTTTATTTTCAGTTTCCAAAGGAATAATGGAGAAAATCAAAGAAAGAACACGTGTACCTCATGCATACAGGCCTATTAAGGCACTCATGAGTCAGATTTAGACAGACTCACTATTTAAAAGTTAAAATTATTAAAGGCATACAAACATTAGATTTTTGTTTCCTTATTTTTAGCACGTCCAATGTTAAATTTGATTTCTTATCCTAATGGGTTCAGTTAAACCCGAGAAAAGGGTTCGGACTGTTATATGTGTTGTGAATTTTGAATAAGATAAGTTTTGAATGATTGCTCAGTTGAGAGTAATTGCTCAATTGATGAATTGTTGATTTCGTGTTGTCTGTGAGACATGAAATCGTTGTTGTTTCAATCATGATTCAGAGACTTATTTATATTGCCAGAATTATAGACACCATGATTCCGTGAAGTGTGACAGTTGATGGAATCAAAGAGTGGGGAAATGAAAATCGTGTTTGAAACCAGTTGCTCATCGTGCGGAGACTTGGTTGATTTTCCATCCACTACTTTGTTAACTCCTTCAACTGATTGCCCGCGAATTTTCAGCTTCATCATCTTCATCATCACTAGGTTTTGGATTAATCTCTAATCTCACCACTAATGAGTTGTCATGCATATCTCCATCCTCAGGTACCTCTTATGCGGTGAAATAAATAATCTGCTTTTGCCATTCCTTTAGTGGCGATGTCTTCGCAATATTCATTATTTCTCTATGATCAACATCTCTTGCGAAAACCCTACTGAGAATGTTATCATGAAAATCTTCAATTGTCCTGTATGATAGAATTACAAAACAGATTCTTTGCCTTTGCTCCAACTTCTATTACAAATGTTTCTCCTCCTTTTGTATTTACTCCGCGAATTTCTGGCGACAGCGGTAATGCTTGAGGTTAAGTTTTCCCTACCAGAAAGTGACTCAGTTAGCGATGGCAGACTGAACGTTGGTGGTATTCCTCCTGATTGCACTTCTCGTGTAAATGGAGTCTTCGCAGCTTCTTCTATGGCCTCGTCCAATTGTCTCCTGCCTCCTTCTTTTCTGTTGTTTAACATTCCTCTCATCTCCGTTAGCTCTCTTAAAATTTGCTCATTTACACCAGAATTTGGATCCATGGGTCTTTTTAACGTTGTTTCCCTTCTTCTGCGTTCCTCTCTGCCTTGATCTTCTCGTTCATCATTTTCTTCTTGTCTTTCCCTGCGATCTTCTCTTTCATGAATTCGCACACCGTTATATCTCTCATTTTCTCTTCTTCGCTGCCTTTGCACTCTCTTTTGTACTCTATCATATTCTTCATTGATAATTCCATTGTTGCGATTTTGTAAACGCGTTCTTTCTCGATTATCATGATTGTTTTGGCAAACTGCCTCTAAGAGCTCTTTTTCCTCCATTTATGCTCTTAGTTTCTCTCTTTCGCAAGCTAGACGTGCTTGTTCAGCATAATGTCTCTCTATCTCTCGTTCAATTGTTCGCTAATTCCTTTGAATATCTCTTCCTTGTAATATTCTTCTTCCTTCTTCCTGATTTTCTTCACCATCCTGATTATTTTGCTCATGAGGTTGTTCATTCCCCTGATTTCTATCATTTTGTCCATTTAAAAGAATTTCGCCAGGTGGGACATAGCGATCTTCAATCATTTCTCCTCTTTCACGATATTCTTCGTTTGGATTTTGTATTTCCCCTCCAGTATCTCCATTAACATTTTCTTCAGGTGAATTTCGCATTATTTCTCGCCTAGTTGATCTTGAGTTTGACCTTGTAGTACTTCTTGATCTTCTATTTTGTAATCTCATGTTTTCCATCCTCAACTCATGATTTTTCCTTGTCAAATTTGCACGTTCTTCTGCTTCTAATCGCTTTTCTTTATCTATTGTTTGTCTTAATGTATCTAACGCTGTAATCTCTTCATTTCCAGGAATTATTCCTCCAATTAGTTCTTGGTCTCTCTCCTCTCATCCATTGTTTATTAATTGCTGCTCTTCTCCTCTTTCATCTACAGAATTCGATTGCCAAGTGTGCACACTCACTCTATCATAATCCACATTCCTATTAGGTATTGGTGTACATTGAATTGGCGGTTGAATTTGATTTTCTCCATTATTACTTGTGGTATTCCTCTTGAAGATTCCCCCATTTCATCTCTTCCTTCTCCAGCAAGTCTTCTACTCCTCCTAACAATTGTTGGTTGTTTTGATGCACGTCTTCTTCTAGCCATTGTTCAATCTTAGTGAATTGCTGAAAATTATATGAAATTTCCTTTCTTATTACTTCAAATTCTTTCAAATCACAATATCAATCTTCAATCATCCCTGTTTCTAGCGCTATATGTAGTAGCAGGAAATCCCACACTACACCCCTCATAAGAATCCATACAATCAAGTCATTTTAAGATGAACAATTATAATTTTTATTGATTAAACTTCATGAAATGTTACAAGATGAAAAGGAAATAAGCTAGAGAATTTACAACTTCCCTACGCTTTCTCTCTCTTAATGGTTTGCCTAACACTCGAAAAAGATCCCTCCTTCTTAAGCCTGTTCGGCTCTTTATATAGGGTATTACATAGTGGATAACAGCTAAGCTGTCCTTTATTTTCGGATCTTACTTGCAAATTATCGCAAGTATACAAATGTCAAATCTCTCAACGCTCCTAGATCTCGCTAAGTCTTCACGTCTTTCCCGTGTTCAGGCTGTCGTCATCCGTTGCGTCATTCTTATTACCAACCCGCGATATCTTCGCGATGTGTCGTTTATGGATTTCGCAAGGATATTAGTGTTTCGATATTCTGATCCTACATGCATCATTCCCTGTTTGTGGACACTAGGTCGGAACTTGTGCATTTAGAGTTTGATTATCATTCCTTTGTGCTTTCGAGGAGATGGAGAAGCGTGTTTGCGTTGTGGGTCGGCTTTCTGTTTACTCCCTTCTACGACAACGTTTGTGAAAGCTTGGAGATTGTATTGCTTGTTGGTCAAATGTTTGCTTCCTCGAGTTTCTTGTGGTTCCTCAGCTTTGTGGCTTTCGCTCTTTCTAGTAAAGCAGGCGTGGTAGTTGTTGATTCCGTTGATGCACACGTATACAAGTTGCTGCTCGGTGACGTTTGGATCGTGATAGTGCAAGGCTTGAACTCTGAACCTTTTCACATATTCATCGGGATGTTTATTGCTCCTTTGAAATATCCTTCCTAGATCGGAAAGTGTGACTTGCTCTGAAAAGAAAAAGTACTTTCTGTCAGAGACTTTGAAAATTCCTTCAGACGGACGACATGATTGTGCTCATGTTCGCCCAATGATTCTAGAAATCGAGAGACATGCTCTCGAGCATTGCCTGTTGCATCATAAAGAGTGAATGTTGGAGAGGTATAACCCTTTGCGTAGTAGCAGGGGATGGAGGTTGATGACGATGGACAGATGATGTCTTATCTTTTCCATGGCTCTCCAAGAGGCGTTCCAAATCTTCACGAGTGATAAAAATGGGTGTTTCTTTCGCTGGTGGGTTATCTGCATCTTTGCGGACTTCTTCATCGTCTACAACATGGATTGGAGAGATTTCAGGATCAGCAGTTGTTTCTTTAGCTTTTCCTTTCTCGCGATGAGGATGAGTTCGTTCAGACTCAAGCTTATCTGTGAGAGTTTTGAGATAAGCATACAACTCTTTCTCTGTTGCAGCCATGTCGGTCTAAACCTTCATGAGATCAACTATGGTAGGCTGATTTCCTGTGGTTTCTTCAAGAGATCCACTAGGAGTTGGATTATTGATAGTGACAGTAGAATTGCTTGCAGCATTGACATGAGTGATCACTGGAGCACCAGCAAACGGAGGAGTAGTAGTAACATGTGGCGTGACATTAATCTTCGAGAGATTAATCTCCGATTGTGGTCTCCAATCTGTAGATGGGGCAAAACGATTTGCTAGTTTCTAAGGAAATGAGGAGACAACCGTGCAGAGGAAACTCCTCGAACCGAGCAAACTGCTTAACCTCACACAGATCCACTACAAAAAAGGGAGTACTTTGAATTCGAGAGATCAATATGTAAGACTCCGGCCTAAACCAAGACAATGGCCGTTCCAGAGTTAATTCGGTCACAAGAGAGGATGAGTTGATCTGTAGGAGGGAAGCTGAGAAATGTGTAAGATCAATGGTGATCAAGGATTGTGAATGTGTTTAAGGTTTCTACAAGTTTGACAAACTGTTAAGTTCGAATAAGTTCTGGTTGATTTATCGAATTCTTGATAGTAAATACTCGGATAGAATTCTTATGTTAGACGAATGTTGTATGTCTTCTCAATCATGAGTTCAGAGACTTATTTATATTGCCAGAAGTAATAGACACATTGATCCCATGAAGTGTGACAGTTGCTGGAGTCAAAGAGTGGGGAAGTGGGAAATCGTGTTAATACCAGTTGCTCATCATGCGGAGACTTGGTTGATTGTCCACCCACTACTTTGCTAACTCCTCTAACGGTTTGCACGACTTGCTCACATTCTCATCATGGATGACACATGTTGTAGACCGCCAAACCAAAACCCTAGTTGATATCCCCCATGTGACATGATTAATGTCTCGTAATTTTAGTTAGTCAGTTGTTGACTTGATGAGACGATGAGTCTTTGTATTGCTGAGTCGAACATGATTTACAAATGTTTTAGGACTCATGAATTGAACGTGTTTGTTGAGACAGAGGTATAATTGTATAGTTAAGGTGAGCAATATAGTTGAACCAATATTCCTTAGTCTGAGCAAATATTGCTCATCTGAGCAAATGTTGCTCGCTTTATGAATTATTGGTAGCAAGACCAAATAAAATATTAATTTAAAATACTGGCAACTGAACCGAGTATAATAATTAAAGTGTTGATTACGGTATCAACATAAAATTATTAGTGTTTGAATCTGGAACTATGAACCTTGGATTCGAAACCCTAATTTTGATCAATTGATGATTTATTGAAAATCAACCACGGAGTGAAGGAGGGATCAACTATATGGGATGATGGGTCGACCATGTAGCGCCTTGAGTGAGCAAATACCAAAGTCTCTTGAAGACCAGTTGGTGAAAGGATGATTAAATGCCGATTTAATCATTTATTAAAATAGTGCTTATCTGAGCATTAGATAATAAAACTTTATTATGAAAGAATGAGGGACCGACCAAGGGGTCATGGAACCGGCCCTGGTTGGTCATGGGATCGACTGACAATCGTTTTGTGAAATTCCAAGTTGTTTGGAAGAGTTTTAAATCTAATGTGAACAAATTAGGTCAAAAATGGTGAAAATGTGCGGGACCGGCTTCTTGCAATCTAAAAGGCCAACCTTGGTCGGTTAAGGTAATATGCCCACATCACCAAAGTGTTCGTGTCTCAGTCCTGAGAATTTTGATATTTTCTGATGCGTGTTTGAGCAACATTTGAGAAAATATGAAGAACTCAAGGTTTTTGCTCAAACTGAGGAACTTCATAAGATGAAGGAAATAATAATAATAAAATAGGGAATCATAAAGTGTGGGACCGACTATGGCTAAGGCATGGACGACCGTCCAATAAGCCCGGTCCCATGGCACTTTTCCTAATTTTATATTATTTTCATGATTTGAAGGAAATATCATGAAATCAAGGAGTTTGTTGAAGCTAAGGAGTTTCCTTAAAGTGAAGGAGTTTCCATGAGATGAGGGAAACAATAATAATAATAATAATAATAATAATAATAATAATAATAATAAACGGGCCCCTAGCTCAGCTGGTCATCCCCGTTCCCCAAAGTTTAATGCGCTCCAGGAGGTCCCAGGTTCGAGTCCCCAATGGCGTAATATTGCAGAAATTAACATGGAAGGTAGTGTTAGTTTGCCCCCCTTGTGACACAATCTCGCCCCCCCCGCCCGCCGTTTCGGCTCCCCTTGGCAAGGTTCCCCATGAGGCCCGCGGGTAGACTAGCACATCAACCTGTTCAATTAATGTAGTCGTATGTCGTTGGAGCTTAGCTTGTTAGGCTTCCAACTAGTTAATGTAACAATAATAATAATATAATAATAATAATAATAATAACAAGAACGGGCTCCTAGCTCAGCTGGTCATCCCCGTTCCCCAAAGTTTAATGCGCTCCAGGAGGTCCCAGGTTCGAGTCCCCAATGGCGTAATATTGCAGGAATTAACATGGAAGGTAGTGTTAGTTTGCCCCCTTGTGACACAATCTCGCCCCAGCCGTAGTTTCGGCTCCCCTTGGCAAGGTTTTCCATGAGGCCGTTGGTAGGCTAGCACGCAACTTTGTTCAATTAATGTAGTAGTATGTCGTTGGAGCTTAGCTTGTTAGGCTTCCAACTAGTTAATGTAATAATCGTTATCTATTAATAATAATAATAATAATAATAATAACAATGATGCTAATTTTAAATTTGGTAACTCTTTATTTCATAGGCTGGTATTGTTATTCAAAAAAAGGTGTAGGCGCCCGGATCGTAGCAGTTTGCCTACTACCGTCGTGTAATGAGTCTATTTATATAATAATAATTCATAATATAATAATAATAATATAATAATAATAATAATAATAACCGAGCAGATCATGCAATGGATTTCCTTAAAGCGGTTCCGATACCTGGACTTAATCAGGTAATTGGACCAAGACGATTCGATTACATTTTTGCAATATCGCTTGGGCATTCCTCTATTTGAAGAAAATAGGAGTGTTCTTGTTGCGGAAACTAATGGATGTCTTTGGAGATCATGCTATTCATTGTGCTAGTGAGGTGGGTCTTAAATTTCGACATGATATGGTCAAAGATGTCTGGCTGATATTTGTTATAAGGCGAGGTGTTGTAGCTAGGAAAGAAGTCTCTTTGGGGCTTATTTCTAATGACGACAAAGAGCTTAAGCCTGCAGATATCATGGTTTACAATTGGGAAGATGGCAGAGATGTCTGTATGGATGTCACAGGTGTCTCTCCCTCACAAGTGCTGTGTCTCGTAACCTCGCACCGGAGATACGCTATCTCTCCTTTGTCACTCGCAAGAACAATAAGTATCTGGACAAGTGTACTTCGCACGGCTATGGTTTTGGTGTACTAGCATTTTCTACCTTTGGTGAGCTCAGTGCTGATATCATATCCTTCCTTAAGAGAATGAGAAATTGTATGGCTAGACATGATGCTAATTTTAAGATTGGCAATTCTCTTTTTCATAGGTTAGGGATTGTTATTCAAAAGGGTATTGGTAATTTTGGTGGTCATTAGGTTACCAACCATTTCTTGTAATTCCGATTACCCACTCGGGATTTTTGTTAGAGGCATCTTCCGAGGATTTCTATCGAGGATTTCCTTCAAACCACCTACTTTCGATTCTCCTTGTTATTTGCTTTCGATTAATACCATTCATGCATACCATCCTTAAATCTTCCTTAAGCGGTTAGGTTAGTTACATGCGATTCTGACATGCCCGGGAAACAACGCCATCCATCTTCCTCTTCATCTCCACCATCCCATCAACGCGTAACCCCTCGGTCATCTAGCCCCCCGGCTGACCCTCCTTAACAGCCCTCCTTCGAGACCATCTTGCGCGGAAATTATTCTTGCCATTCAAAGATTTTGATGACTTGCGGTGATGGGGTTAATGGTAGAGGATACTACGAGACTTCCTTTCGAGACACCTTCTTGATAGACATTGTCCTGTAGAGGCTAAATACCAATGCCGCGACGGGTTACATGCCGATAGAAGGATTTATGAGGCCTGGAGAAGATTCTTTTGCAAATGCATTTGGTTGGTGAATGCATGATGCTACATGTCTGGAGGAAATCATGCAAACATAACAATGTTGTTATACGGAGGACCATACAATGGCGGGTATCTACATATCTCATCTCGACATTGCTAAACCGATGCGATCGTGCTTGAAACCCAAACCACAGAGGCAAACACCTGTATCCTTGTCTTTTGGAACTTCTCAATGAGGTTTTCAAAGAAACTTCACAACCATCATCGCGGTGTAAGCTTAACCTTCTGCAGAACCTTAAATCCTGCCTTGATACCATTTTACTCAGAAAGGACACATCCTCATGGATTAAACTCTTGCTCACGAATTTGCACAGAACCTTTACACCCCAAAAAATTCCTTCGGAAGCACGCTCGGCACTAGGAAAAAACTCAGTTGCATCCATTAACCAAGCTTTGGAAAATTGGAGAGAACCAAACGGGTGTATCGACTACTCACTAGGATGTTGGCGAAACGGGCGATGAGCACACCCAAAGGACAAGAAACAGCGGAGATTGCAAATGTACAAGTTTGTAAGAAGAAACTTTCCTATGGGCATTATCTTGCATCCAATCCGAGTGCTTTCTTCCGACAGCTCCTTGCTACCGAAGCAAGTATCTCGAGTTGATGCTCAAACACCCGATGCTGACTTACCTTCTATTGAATTTGTGGAGTGTGATACCATTTCAGTCGATGCACCTTCCGTTTTTAGGGCTATCGGAAGTTTTCCAAAGGGTACCTGTGGGCGAGGACGAGCTTAAACACCTCCTTGACGCCATGGTGGGGCTGCATGCGCTGTCTCGATGAGCTCCTCTCCTCCATCACCAAAGTGATCAATCCCTATGGCTCTCGCGGTTGCCCCTACCGTACTCGGGAATACATTGCTAGCGCCCCACTTACTCCTTTATTGAAACCAGGTGGCGGCATCCGACCCATAGCTGTGGGCACCATTTGGCGAAGACTTGTGTCTAAGCTTGCTGCCATCAAAGTGGGGAAAGAGATGACTACCTATCTCGGCGATTTTCAGTTCGGTGTTGGAGTGCCGTGCGGAAGCGAAGAATCTTGATTCCCGTCAGCATTTGCTTGAACTAAAAGGGATCGGTGTGACATGTCCATGCTTCTCATCGACTTTGCTAATGCCTTCAATATGGTTGTGAGGACCTCTCTCATTGGGAAGTACGACTACAATGTCCGGCCCATTTCGCGATGGGTGAATTTTGCTACATGAGACCAGCAAGGCTATATTACGATGACATCATCTTGTCCTCATCAGGTGTCCGACGCAGGACCCCTTGGGACTGCTTACTTTTTTTGCCCCTTATAACGTCCCATCGTGAAATCTATTGCCTCCCAATGTAGCGGACTTATCCCAGGCAAAAGATGTCCAAGATTTGTGGCGACAACTATGCAGAAGTTTCAAAGCGTTGAGCATATTCGGGCCAAAGTGCTAGAGGAGGTCTCCATCTTAATCGAAACCAAAGTGTTACGGCTCTAAGATCCCCGAAGTCTCGGCCATTGTTTTCCCAACTGTATTGGGAGGCCCGCCTCGGAGTTAAGATTTAGGAGGGGCATGGCCTTGACTTACGGTCGCAAAGACATGGTGACCCAGCGTGTTGGCAAAACTATTCGCCTTATGCACACGGTTAAAAGGTTGAAGGACCCTCAAAGCGATTCTTCTTTGCTACGTAATTGTGCAGGTGTTTCCAAACTATACTCACGATGCGAACGACTTGTCCGGGCCTTAGAAAGCGAATGTCCGGTTCGATGACCATTTATACAAGTTTTGAGACACCTCATTACGAGATGGAGAAGCGGGTTTTAGTCCGTTGCAATATAGGCTGGCTACTCTTCCTATTCGGGATGGAGGTCTCGGAATTTATACAATGAAGGACCTGACACACTATTGCTACCTTGCATCATGAGCTTGCAAACTCGTCGAGTTCAACAAACCATCCTACACAACCATAACAGTGCGATCCAAGCCCGGTATGTCGGCGGAGGCCTGCGGATGTTGTCCGGTATGTGGGATCACCACTTGACAAGAACTTCACTATTGCGCCCCTTCACCCATGCATTTCATGCATTCTCTGTGATGACCTATTTTGAGGGTAGTGAAGAAGAATATACCCATTTGGTTTTGCTATGTGCATGCGTGACAAGGTATTATGGTAATGCAATCAAATGCAACATGCTCAAGACTATCTCCTTGCCATTCCTATAGACAGGAACCAAACCCTCGGCCCTAGACGATTTCGAAGCGTACTTTGTTATCGTCTTGGCATTCCTCTCTTAAGAGCATAGTCGGTGCACTAGTTGTAATAGGGATATGGATGTTTTTGGAGACCATGCTCACATTTACTTGATGAAGTCGGCCTAAAATTTAGACATGACCTGGTGCGGGATGTTTACGTAGACATTTGTTTTGAGCCGGTGTTTGTTAGGAAGGAGGTGTCACTTGGTCTTGATCGAATGGTAACAACACTTTCTTTGGTGACTTATTGGTTTATAATTGGGAGAACGGAAAAGGACACTGCCTAGATGTCAGGAGTCTCTCCATTCACGGGTGATATCCGGCACTGCGTTCCGAGGCCGGGCAATCGCTAGAGCATTTTACATGAAGCGAAACAAGTATTTAGCCACAGCCACAGCTAACGGTTCACAGTTTTCCGAGTTCTTGCATTTACTACCTTAGGAGAACTTGGCGAGGATACGGTGGCATTTGTGAAGCGCCTAAAGAAGCGCATTGCTAACAACGCGCCAATGGTGACTCACAAAATTTGTTTCTTATTTCATAGACTAGGGATGGCTATTCAAAAGGGTGTTGGGGCCCAATTGGTGGCTAGGTTGCCATCAAACCCAGTGTAATCATACTTATGCTTTTTTCATCAATAATAATAATAATAATAATAATAATAATAATTAAAAAAAAAAAAATAATAATAATAAAATAAGGGGCGTGTGGGACTGGCCATGGCTAGGGCATGGTCGGCTGTCTAGTGGCCCGGTCCCGTGAACCTTCCCTAATTTGATATCCTTTCCTTGGTGTGAAGGAAATATCATGAAATTGAGGAATTTCATGGGATGAAGGAAATAATAATAATAAAATAATAAGGAACGCAGGGTGTTGGACCGGCCACAACTAGGGCATGACCGGCCGACTAGTGAACCCGGTACCGTGACATTTTTCCTAATTTTATATTATTTCCTTGATACGAAGGAAACACCATGAAACTGAGAAGTTTCCTTAAAACGAAGGATTTTTGTTCAAACGAAGGAATTTTCATGAAATCAAGGAAAAATAATAAAATATGATAAAATAAAGAATTAGGCGTGGGACTGGCCACGGCATGACTGGCCGGCCGGTGGGCCCAGTCCCCTAGCGCCCTAGCTAATATTTTATTGTTATTTTTCTTCCTATTTTTCATAGGTTCATCGTTCATTCGTATTTTTGAATGCTCGTTCGTGCATTCTCGTTAGTGCATTATTGCTGAGTACACTTGCACCATTTTGGTCAGGGCTTACTTGATAGCGGCTCAGATTCCCGTACGTTGAATATTTATTACTAACCCATGGAATTCTGCTGGGAAGAGCCATGGATTGAAGTAATGAAATATTATGAAGATTTTAAAATAATTTCTAGGGATTCAATTAATCAAAATAGTGACTAGAAATAATAATTAATTAATGGCTCTATACTAGCACATTGTCTAGGAGCATTAATTATTCGAGAATTGAGCGATATGAGCTAGTTGAGGCGTCATATTTATTACGTATAGTCAGGGAAAACATTGTTGCATCCTGAAGACGTTATCGCTCTATATTAGCAGGCAAGATGTCTAGGAGCCGTCCAATCGTTAGGATTCTATACACGTGTCTTCTATATAGTCAGGGAAAACATTGTTACATCCTGAAGACGTTATTGCTCTATACTAGCAGGCAAGCTGTCTAGGAGCCGTACACTCGTTCGATTTTATATAAAAGTAATTACTGAAATTGCTCAGTATTCATGAAATGTGTCGTTGCCTCAATTGAGAGACTGCATATTCATGTACGCTCTGAGAGACAATAAACTAAGTCAGAGGTTCTTGTGGCATGAGTTTTCATGCTTTAATGAGAGACATAAGTCTCAATATTCATCTGACTACTGGATCAGGAATATGTAAGGTTACGATTTTAGCCTTTGTCAAAAATCCACCATCAACAAAATTTCATGACCTTTGAGTGAACAATAAGAGCATGTCAATGGATAAGATGATTCAGACACCCAAGATGTGCAAGCTGCTAGACACAGAGTGTAACCTGAGAAATCAGACAGAGAGTTTCCAACAGAGAGATTAATTTTTTCTTCCATATTGGTTGAGTCTTCTTCTTGAAGAATATCAAAATTGATGTATGTATTTCTACAATTATCAAAATCAATATATTCACAAAAAGTGCAACACTTGATTTTTTGTCTTCATTGGAATCATAGTGATCATACATTTCATCAAGAGTTGCAGCAAGACCTTTTTTCCCAGTGTATTTTCTACGATTCCAAGTGTATTTTATATGATTCCCAGTGTATTGGAATCATAATGATCAGACATTTTGTCTTCATTGGACACTCATTTGCAAAATGACAAAAACCTTTACACTTAAAGCATTGTGGCATATCCTCGTCATCAGCCTCGTCAGCATCCCTATTTTTAGGAGGAATGCGATTGTGAGGTTTAACTGATGACTTAGGTTTGTCTATGGAAAACCGTTTACTTCTCTTCAATAGAATATCTCTAAACTGTCATGTGATCAAAGAGATTGACTTGTCAAGATCTTCATCTGATGAATTAGCCTCAGAAAGATCATCCTCAAAGACATAAACACTTTTACTTTTGTTAAGTAATTTAGTGTTCTTTTGTGCTTTGAAGGCAACATCCTTTCCGATTTTGGATGTATGCTCATGACCAAAGATCTTTATCTTTCCAACCAGCATATTTCTGGAGATAGCATCAAGGTTATTTCCTTCAACGATGGCATGCTTCTTATAATCGTATCTAGATGGCAACGATCTGAGAATTTTCATCACAATGTCCTTTTCAGGAATAATCTTACCCAATGAAAAAGATGCATAAACAATTTCAGACACTTTGTGATTAAACTCATCATATGAATCTTCATCTGCCATATGAAGGTTTTCCCAATCAGAATTTAGGTTTTGAAGCCTAGTTTCCTTTTCACTGGTAGTCACATGGTGCTGAAGATCCTGGGTAATGGCATTCAAACCGTCGGAGTTTTGCTTTGCAGCAAGTATCTCAGCAGCATCATATGCACCAATATCCTTAGGGACAGTCGCATTCCCTACTGCCACAATGAGAGCATCATAGCCATTAACTACATAAACCCATGATTGAAAATCACGCGCTTGAAGAAAGGCACGCATAACAATTTTCCACCACAAGTAATTTGAGCCATTGAAGACTGGTGGTACGTTTATAGAGATATCAGTTTTGTCCATATAAGATTGCTACAAACACAGACTTATGAGGTCTTTAATGTGTTTGCCTACTGTGATACCAATTGAAAATGCGGGGTCTAACAACCACACCCCAACAATTTGTTTGGCAATCTGAGAGGACTTACTCCAATACACTTTCTAGAGAATCAACTAGATAGTCAGACTCAATCTAGAGTAAAGTATATCAAAGAGTTTAATATCTATGTTTCACAATGTAATCAACAAATCAAACATATAGAAATCCGCGAGCCTGATTAATATGTGAAACAACTTGAATGGTACCAAAGACCAATGTTCAAGTGTCAATCAATGTAAATCAACAACCAATGGTTGGATATTCTAATTGATTGATCTAAACGCACAACCTGTGATATTTTAATTATATAACAAAGTATAATGCAAAAAAGAAATAACACAGACACCAGAAATTTGTTAACGAGGAAACCGCAATGCAGAAAAAACCCGGGACCTAGTCCAGATTGAACACCACATTGTATTAAGCCTCTACAGACTCTATCCTACTACCAATTAACTTCGGACTGGACTGTAGTTGAACCCTAATCATTCTCACACTGATTCAAGGTACAATTGCGTTCCTTACGTCTCTGATCCCAGCAGGATACTACGCACTTGATTCCCTTAGTTGATTTCACCCACAACCAAGAGTTGCTACGACCCAAATTCAAAGACTTGATAAACAAATATGTCTCACATAGAAAAGTCTATAAATTAAATAAATCTGTCTCCCACAGAAATACCCAAGAGTTTTTGTCCCGTCTTTTGATAAATCAACGTGAATAGGAACCAATTGATAAACCAGACTTATATTCCTGAAGAACAACCTAGTATTATCAATCACTTCACAATAATCTTAATCGACTAGCGAAACAAGATATTGTGGAATCACAAATGATGAGATGAAGATGTTTGTGATTACTTTTATCTTGCCTATCGGAGAAATTAATCTCGAGTCAATTATTTCAATTATACTCAATACGGTAGAATCGGGCAAGATCAGAACACGCAACTACAAAGAAAATAGTTGGGTCTGGCTTCACAATCCCAATGAAGTCTTCCAAGTAGTTAACCTACATGGTCTCAAAGTGTAGGATCATTATATCGCAACATACAAAACTCGCGAAGATAACACATGATAACACTGCGAGGATATCGCAGGGGACTAAAATAAATGACGCAACGGCTGACGATAGAAAGATACGAAACTTGGCGAAGGTTAAGAAGTGTCGCGAGTATGAATATTTATACGCTTGCGACACTTCTTGAGACATTCCGAAAATAAAGGATGACTCATTAGTTGTCATTCACTATGTATTACCCTATATAAAGGGATGAGGAGTCTGTTGTAAGAAGGAGCTGTGGGAGGGAAAAATAAGTCATTAGGAGAGAGAAACTGGGAAAGTGTTTGTAATTTCTTAAGTATAATTCTATTTTCCTGTGTAAACTTGAAGAAGATAATTAATAAACATTCTTAGTTATTCATCTTTCAATGAATTAGTTAAGTGAATTATAGTGAGGGGTGTATTGTGGGATTTCCTGCAACTACATATTGGCGCTAGAAACAGGGATAGAACAACATCATTAACTGAGCAAAGATTGGTATAGAGATTTGGAAGAATTTGAATTAACAAGAAAGAAATTTGAGATAATTTTCAAAAAATTTACCAAAAGAAAAATGGCTAGAAGAAGAAATGTACTTGAACAACCAGTGAGAAGAAGTGGAAGACTTGCTGGAGAAACGAGAAATGAAAGAGGAGAATCGTCAAGGATGAATATGAGGAATGATGAAGAGAATCATGTCCAAGCTTTAATTCCCCCGATAGCAAATGAAACTGTGGATTACGATAGAGTAAGTGTGCACACTTGGAGGACAGATTCTGAGGATGAAAGGGAAGAAGGGCAGCAATTGGTAAACAATGGACAAGGAGGAGGAGATCAAAGAATGAATGGGGAAATGAATCCAGGAAATGAAGAAATCACAACATTGGAAACATTGAGACAAACGATACATGAAGAGGCGACTAGAGCGGAAGAGGAGCGAGCAAATTTGACAAGACAGAATCATGAATTAAGGATGGAAAATATGAGATTGCAAAATAGAAGATCGAGAAGCGCTGCGAGATCGAGTTCAAGATCAACTAGGGAAGAAAGAAGGAGAGTCTTACCAACAGAAAATACCGAGGTAGAAAACCAACGAGTAACACAAAATCCAAGTTCAGAACATCACGGAAGAAGAGAGGAAACAAAAGATCGTTATATTCCACATCTCGAGAATTTCCAAGATGAGCAGAATGAGGAAAATCAAGAAACTAGGCGATTTCGTGGGCCGAATGATCCAAATTTGAAGGAAGAGTAATATTGCATGGAAGAGAAGCACTGAGAAGGCAAAAAGAGATCGAGGATGACATTGAGAGACATTATGTTGAACAAGCACGCTTAGCTCGTGAAAGGGAGAGAGTAAGAGCAGAAGTGGAAAATCAAGAACTGGAAGAAGCAATCCGGCAGAATAATCATGACAACCGAGAAAGAAGGCGAGAACAAAATCGTGTCAATAGAAATATTAATGAAGAATACGAGAGGGTACAGAGGAGAGCTGATAGGCAGCCCAGAAGAGAGAACAATAGGTATAATGGTGTGCGAATTGATGAAAGAGATGAAGGAGAAAGTCGCAGGGAAAGGAGAGAAGAACATAACGAACAAGAAAGTCAAAGCGGCATGCGCGCAGGGAGGAGAGAAGCGAGCTAAAGACCAGCGAGAACCAAGTTACGAGGCAAATGAGCAAATCTTGAAAGAACTAGCAGAAATGAGAGAATTGTTGAATAGTAGAAAGGAAGGAGGAAGAAGACAATTGGATGAAGCCATCGCAGAAGCTGCGAAGAATCCTTTCACACTAGAAGTACAAATGGGAGGACGTAACAGAAGGCTAAAAATCTATTTTGCAACTCTATAGTTCATTCATATCGTACAATTGAAGATTTTCACGATAACGTGCTCCGTAGAGTCTATGCGAGGGATGTTAATGATAAAGAAGTAATGAATCTGGCGAGAACGTCGCAATTGAAAGAGTGGCAGTTGCAGATTATATCTTTCTCTGCAGATGAAGTTCCCAAAGGAAGAGAAGTGCATGATAGCCCGCTGGTGGTAAAGCTGGACATTAATCCAAAACCAGTTGATGGAGAAGATGATGAAGCAGAAAGTTGTTGGGCGATCAATAGAATCCTAATCGATATAGGAAGTTCGGTGAATATTCTTTTCTACCATACTTATAAGACTATGGGAGGAGAAGATGAAAGTTTGATCCCCTCGACATATAAAATATACGGTTTTAATGGCACAGCGAACAAACCTAAAGGAGAGGTTCACATGAGAATACCTTTACAAGGATTGTCAGCCGATATTTTATTCTGTGTGGTTGACGTGGAATCGCCCTATAATGCATTGATTGGGCGGCCGTGGCTGCACGAAATCTTGGGAGTAGCGTCAACATACCATCAATGTATAAAATTCCCCCATCCAAATGGTATTGGAATTATAAAAGGAGATTGGAAGGAAGGACAGAAGTGTTACGAGGTTGATGTAGAGAGCTGCGAAGAAAGAAATGCTAAAAGGAAAGGTTGGAAACAGAACATGAAAGATGATCAGAGAAAAGAGAAGTTGATGGTAGATGTTATAGAGATAAGAAATGAAGAAATATCGCGAAGTGTCGCAGGTGGGTGCATGAAAGTAGGTGAATGTTATGATGCGAAGGAGTCCTTCAAGGATTGGGATGATGAAGAGGCAAAGAGTGCAATGAGCAAAAGGCATAAGAAGTAAATAATCAACAAATAATATATCAAAGGCAAGGTAAAGAAGAATTGATGCGCGAGAATGTCGAAAAAAAAAAAAAAAAAGTGTGCGAGGGCTTCGCAAAATGAATGTCAAGAAGCAATTAAATGTGAACGATTGAATGATTGAAGCAATTAAATGTGCGAGGGCTTCGCAAAATGAATGACAAGAAGCAATTAAATGTGAACGATTGAATGATTGAAGCAATTAAATGATTGAATGAGTAAATGAATGGGACGAACCTTTATGGCGTACACCCTAGTTCGCGAATGATATTTCGTAAGAGGCAAATGTAAGACCTAAAGTGCGTCATATAAGGGGGTATCTCTTGACATGGCCCGGGGAAAGGGTTACACCGCTCCCGGAACCTGGGTCATGGAGATTTGGGGCCCATGAAAGCCTATCCGGAAGAGGTACCTTGGATTCCCAACTATATATATAAGGTTATACCCTGGTTGGGCGACCGAGGGTCTCTTCCAAGGAGTCAGCATATGATCAAGGCGCCGAGGTACACGATTGAGTCAAGAGTGCGGGAGCATGGAACTTCCTTACCACTCTTGACAAGTCTTGGCGCATGCCGCACTCTACCAAGAAAACTCCACTTAGGGTGCAGCCTTGTAACCATAAACTCTATAGGTATAAGGGATAAGATGCTGCGAAAACAACTGGTTGTTGTTAAGACCGGATGGGAGGAGCTAGCCTTGTATGGCCGATGTACGCCTCCTTGAAGGGGCAACTAGGGAGATGATAAGGGCGGCACCCTCCATTAGGGAGCTGATAAGTGCCAAAGACGCAAATGTCATGAGGCTCTGTTTTCGCAAGGAAACTTAGGCTTGTTATATTTGTGCAATGATCCTGCAGAGGCAATAATACTAACGCGAAGGTAAGACGAGATCAATGGGTCCTTACATGAAAGTGTAAAGACGTCCTGCGATTTCGTCGCAAGACGACAATGTCATGGGGCTTTATTTTCGCAAGAAAGTTTAGGCCTGTCATATTGTTGCAAGCAAAATATCCTGCAGAGGCAAAAATACTTGAAAAATGATAAGGCAAGGTCAATGGGTTTTTACATGCAAGTGTAAAGACGTCCTGCGACCTTGCCGCAACAAAGGGTGGCAGAGTAAGACCTTTAATTAGGAAGGTCTTACTTAGAAGACCACCAAAAATGATAAGGTGAGATCAATAGATTTCTACATTTATGGAAATCCCTTGCGATCTCGTCGCAATGATAAATTTCAACATCACTAGAGATAAAGTTCAAAATGATTGTATATTCAATGGTCAAAGGAAGAAAGTATGAATTTCGGAAGTTTCATCCTTCAAAAATAACTATTATCTTTCATACGGAGATGAATAACAGAGGCAAGTATGGGAATGAAAAAGATGAAATATTGTTATTCATCTTCCAATGAAAGAATTATACATCAATAAAAGCTAGCCAATTATATTACAAGGAAGAACTGCCAAGAAAGGGAAATAAAGATCGAATCTATGGTTGATAATCCAAGAAATTTGCAATAAAGAGATACAGAAATGTATAGATATTACAGGCAGCGAAAGAAATAAAAGGAATTATTTCTTTGATGATTCTTCTCCTTTATCTGATTCTTCAATTATATTATTCTCATCGCTAAGTTCTTCTTCTTCGCTGGCCTCACTATCAGAAACGTCTGAGACAGGCAAATTCTCAGGAACTTCTTCAGAAAACCAAGGATATGAACAAAGAGGGATTTTGTGATCATTACAAACGTACTTCATGGCTTGGTTGCGAAATCGAACAGCATCATTATTGAAATTTGCCACTGTAGTTTGAAATTTTTTCTTCAACTTGGAATATCTATTCTCGCGAAAGGTGAGGTTATTTGCGAGTTGTTCTTTCTCAGATTCGAGTTCTCCAATTCTTGCTTGAAATCTCTTTTCGGATTCTACAAATAAACAACGATAACTTAACAACGTGACAGCAATACTACAGAGATAAGAAACAGTAAGGTATAATAAATAACCTTCTCTGTCAGATATCATATCTTTAACCAAGGAAGTATGCTCGGCATGAAGACTAACATCAACACCTAAGTTATTCTTGGCGTTATCTAAGACTTTCGCATCCCAAGTGAACTCATCATCATTATTTATAATAAGTAGTGAATGAATTTGATTTTCTCGCTCACTAAGTAAGGAATTCTGGCGAAGCAGTTCATCTCGCTCCATTTGTACTTCAAGAAGGGACTTTTGAAACGTTACTAATGCTTGGGCGCCATTATTAGTAATGCGATCTTTGTCATCTATATGGTCACTAATTTTCTTTCTTAAAATCTTGGTTTTCTCATGAGACTCGAGGTACATTTGTTTAAACTGGTTGGCTGCACTTAAACTAGATCTATGCTCAATTTCTAAGAGGCGATATTTGGTTTGGAGTTCATTTAATGAAAGGGAGTTAATTTTGTTCGACGAACTACTTAAAGAATTGTTGAGATGAGCGAGAAGAATGTCATTATCCATAGGCTCGGGAAATGAATGGAGAAGAATAGCTTCTTCGGAGAGGTTATATATATCTGCGAAAGTGATAAGTCAGGTAACAACAGGCAATTGATAAAATAAAAGTAATAAGAGAAGAAAAAGTTTATACCATAAAGTTGCTGATTAGCGTTTTGAAGAGTGGTAACTTTGTCCTTTTGGGCAGAAGACTCAGTCTCCAGTTGCTGGATTTTTTCGCGAGATCTCGCAGACTCAACTTCTAATTCTTTGATCTTTGTGCAAAGTTGAGTATTCTTTTTCAATTGAATGTTGTACCTCCTTTCAAGATCTGAGGCAACCACAAAAGAAGTTTTTCCAGCCTGCGGGGAAAGATAAAAGGATTATTAAGATATAAATTAAAAATTAAAATTGGAAGGGAAATATGAATTCGTACATACCAACGAATTAAGCGCATTTAAAAAGCTAGGGGATACAGATCTAGAAACCCCATTGAAAGAGTCATTGCCATCCAGCAATGTAGCATTGCACACTTTGGCGAGAGCCTCGCATATAGAAGTTAGGCGAGTATCTCCTATTCCTTGAAGAGAATCCGAGAAGATGCTGAACAACTGATCCATAGGAGAATTGGATGATTGAGTTTCTTTTTGGAAAGATGAATTCATATCATTATCATTATCATCCTCGTCGGAAGATCCGGAACTTGAGCTAAGATGAGAGGAAGATTGAATTTTTCGTTTCTTAGATGATGGAGCAGAAGATTTATCCTTGCGAGCATTGGCTTTAGTTTTGCCTTTAACCTTCGCAGCTTGCATTTCCTCGGTGTCAACCTTCACATACAAATGAAGATAAGAAATAGAGGCAACAATATTGTTAAGTAACAAAAGGGATATTTCTTACTTCATCTGTAAGCGATCGAAGTATTGCCAGGGTACTTGCCAATGGATTTATCTTGTAGCTTTTCTTCAGTTTGTCAATCTGGAAATTTTACAAACTCAATGAGTACAAGAGAAAAGAGAGATTGCAAAAACAAAATTTGAAGACATACCTCTTTTGCCCTCTCAGGCCATTTAAATTCCCAAGGATGATAGCCTGCGAGATTTGTAGGGAGTACATGCGAACCTGCTATATAAGATCCGCTTAAGAACAAGGGTACAACCCACCACTTCTCATCTTTGGAATGGCGAGGAGTAGTGTTGTTGCCAGAATGCCAATCGATATCGTGCATGAGTAATTTATCCTCAGGGATATTATCTTTTCTTCTCAACCGAGCGCCCCAGCGAGATTTCTTATTTCTCATGCCTATTACTTCATAATTCTCAAAAAATTTCTCTGCGGTATACTTTTCAGGGATTATTTCTAAGTTTACGCAATTGGGGTTTCTAACACGGTTAGGATATAAAGATCCTTTGCCAGCGCCACGATTGGCAAACTCAAGCATTAGGCGGATACAATCGCCGCTCAACTGATAGACAGCTCGCGAGAAGTTTGGATGGGAAAGAATTTCATAAAAGAGTGGCATCTCAGGATCATATAAAGGAATGGGAAGTCCCGCGAGGAGTTGACCTAGCGAGACAATAATTTTTTGATCATCACATTGATGATCAGAAAACAACTTTGCAGTAAGTATAGATGAACATTCTTGATCAGGAATGGTAGATAAGGTAAAGCCTTTATCTTGCAACTTCTTTTGAGTCTCAATAAAACGAGGTTTGTACATACGACTAAGTGAAGCCATTATCAGTATGGGAATGGATAAAGAATCGAAGATTAAGAGAAAAGATTGAAGATTTGCAGTAATAGAAGCGTAAATCGCGGAAGGAGAGAGTTAAAGAAAAATTGCAGAGGGAAAACGAAAGAGGAAAAGAGAAAGATATGAAAGTTATATATAGAGAGAAAAATCCTCGGGAAAAACGAGGGCATTTAATGCGAGAGGGAACGTGAATGGTCAAGAATAAGTGGTTGAAAGAGACGTGTCAGGAAGATAATGGAAGAATAGACACCTGTAATAAAGTCCGTGTGAAAATATGGGACTGAAACAGATATAGATAAGCAGTTGCGGCAATTCAAAATTAGTATTCTCATGACATTCTCTCCTTCGCAGAGAAGACATGAGAAGAGGCAAGATGTAGGATCATTATATCGCAACATACAAAACTCGCGTGTAGGACCATAATATCGCAACGTACAAGGTTCGCGGGATTAATAAACGACGGTGTCGCGAGGGAGTCGCAGAGAGCTAAAATAAACGACGCGATGAATAACGACAAACAAAACAATTGGAAGACATGAAACCTGGCGAGGTTAAGAAGTGTCGCGAGAATGAATATTCGTGCATTTGCGACACTTCGCGAGACATTCCCGAAAATAAAGGGTAGCTTAGCTGTCATCCACTATGTATTACCCTATATAAAGGGCTAAATGAGTCTGTTGAAGGGGAGAGATCTTTTTGAATGGTGAAGCAAGTCATTAGGAGAGAGAAAAGTTTAAGAGCGCTTTAATTTCCAAGTGTAAATCTATTTCTTGTATAAACATTTCATGAAATCAATTAATAAATATTCTTGATCACACATCTTTGGATGGATTAATTAAGCAAAACTGAGTAAGGGGTGTAGTGTGGGATTTCCTGCAACTACATATGCGCTAGAAACAGGGACGATCATTTGTAGAAGAGAGAAGATTGCAATTAAAGTTGTTTGAATCAAGAAAATGAGAAAGGAAAATTTTGAATCGGATGAAAAGGATATGGTATGCAGCACAGACGCAAGAGCAATGATTAGCGAATTTCATGAAAATATCAGAGGAAGAATACACAAACGGGATTTCGAAGGAAAGAAGATTACGGATAGAGAAATGGCATCACCTTTGAAGGATTGGGAAAAGCAAGAGATAACATTCACGGCGGGGGAAATATCCAAAGAAAATTTGGATCACACATCTCCACTGGTGATCGCAATAAACGCGTATAAGGAAGGAGAGAAATCGGAGAGCACGGTGAAAACATGGGTGGTGAATGGAGTTTTAATCGATACAGGGAGTCTGGTGAACATCATGTTCTATCGCGCTTACAAAAAGATGGGATATAAGGACGAAGATATGATTTTCACGGCATACAATATTCAAGGTTTTGGTAATTCCATAACAAAAGTTAAAGGGGAGATAAAAATACGTATTCCGTTAGGAGGAATTGAAACACAGGTGACATTAAGTGTAGTGGATATGGAATCACCGTACAACATATTACTAGGAAGACCATGGGTACATGCAATAAAAGCTGTGGCGTCGACGCTTCATCAATGTATCAAGTTTCCTACACCAACTGGAATCGGCGAGATCAAAGGGGATGCTGCTAAAGGAAGAATATATTATCAAAATGAAGTAAAGTGTTGCGAGGAACAAATAAACAAGCGAAAGAATATATCAAAGTACCGCAAAAAGATGGCGAAGGCAGCTAAGAAAGAAGAAGAGTTCAGAGTTTACATGATAAGAGCAAAGGAAGGAAAAGGCATACCTAGCGAGATCTCGGGAGAAGAAGATGATCTTGCGAGAGAACCAAAAGGACCAACCCCTATGGGAGAACCAGAAGGCCGATTACGTCGCGGCGAGAACAAACCAAAGAAGTGAATATTGGAACTAAGGAAAAACCCAAGATGCTAAAGATTGGAACTAACATGGGAGCGGATGAAGAGAAAAGAAGCGTCGATATGTTGCGAGATTATAAAGACATCTTCGCGTGGGATATGGATGAAATGCACTGGCATAGATCCGTCGATAGCTTGTCACAAGTTAGAAATTGATAAAAATGTGAAGCCATTTAAACAAAGAATTAGAAAGATAGCAACGACATATCACCCTCGAGATAGAAGAAGAACTGCGAGAAGATCTTTGGATGCGGGGATCATTAGACAAGCAAAATATCCTGAATGGATAGCGAATATGGTTATAGTTCCAAAGAAGAACAAGGGAATAAGGATTTGCATTGATTTCACTTGATTTAAATAAAGCTTGCCCTAAAGACAGTTTTCCATTGCCGGATATTCCACAACTAGTCGAATCGTAGGGCCGGGAATGAAAGAGTATCATCTCGGACGGGTACAAAGGTTACAACCAAATTCCTCTCGCCGAGGAAGATCAAGAGCATCTTGCTTTCTTCGCCCCAAGAGGATTATCTTGCTATACTAAAATGCCGTTTGGTTTGCGAAATCTTTGGAGCAACGTATCAAAGGATGGTAGAAGAGGTATTCGCAGAATGGATACATAAAACACTAGAGGTATATGTAGATGACATGCTGGTAAAAAGTAAGAAAGCAGAAGATCACGTGCGAGACCTGAAAGAAATTTTTGAGCAAATGAGGCGTTTTAACATCAAAGTGAATCCAGAAAAATGTACCTTCGGAGTTGCGTCAGGGAAGTTCTTGGGTTACATTGTCTCAAAGGAAGGAATACAGGTTGACCCGGAGAAAATAAAAGCAGTTCGCGATATGCCGACAGTGCGACAGGTAAAGGATGTTCAAAAATTTGAATGGGTTGTTAGCGTCACTAGGAAGGTTCATCTCGCGGTCATCTGATAAGTGTAAACACTTTTTCAGCGTTCTGAAAAAAGGATCGAAATTTAAGTGGACGGACGAATGTGAAAAGGCTTTACAAGGGATTAAAGAGCATTTAATGGATATATCCATTATGCAGAAGGCAGAACCAGGAGAGGAATTATTAATATACCTTGCGACAACTTCGCATGCCTTAAGTGCAGTTTTACTGCGAACGGACGCAGGAGTAGAAAAACCGATCTATTATATCAGCAAAACTTTCAATGCCATGAGAAAGAAATTATTCGAAGATCGAAAAATTAATCCCTGGCATTAGTTTATGCAACATTCAAGCTTCGCATATATTTTCAAGCGCATACTATTAAGGTAGTCACGAAAATACCAATTGAGTCGGTGATGAAACACTCAAAAAGATCGGGAAGAGTTGAAAGATGGAATGCTCAAATAAGCCATTGTAAGCTCAAGTATGAGATATTATCCTCAACTAAGTCACGGGTTGTCGCATGAGACTTTTTTGTGAGAATTTCCCTTGGAAGAAGATGAAGCGATAGATGAGATGATGGATGTAGAAGAAGAGTATGGAGACCCAAAGACCTGCTAACCGAGGCAGACGGATGGGAAATATTAGTAGATGGATCATCAAATAGAGAAGGAAATGGAGTGGGAATTGTTATGATTTCACCGAGAAGGCAATAAATTAGCTTTCTCTTTTAGATTGGAGTTTGAATCCACGAATAATGAAACAGAGTATGAAGCTATAATACATGCTCTGCGACTTGCAATAGAAATGAAATTGGAGAATATAAGGATTACCAGTGATTCGCAACTAGCAATTCACCAGGTAACAGAGAAATACACTGCAAATAATCCGTCTTTGAAAAAGTATAAGAAGCATGTCGAAGAATTGTCGGCACAGATACCGAAAATAAAATGGAGGCACATATCAAGGAGAGATAATAGACTCGCAGATGCATTTGCCTTTATATCAAGTATGATGACGGACCCGACTGCGAGGAATATCAAAATACAGACACTATTGGCGCCATCAATTAATAAAGAGGAAGAACAAGAAGCAGATATAATGATGGTAGTAGATGAAATGCAATGTCGCGAGGAAGACTGGAGAGTAGAACTTCATGCGTACTTAATGAAAGGAGAGGTACCAAAAAATAGATTGGAGGCACACAAGTTAAAGAGCCGGGCAACAAATTATGAATTACGAGATGGCGTACTTTATCGGCGATCTTTTGATGGGCCTTCGCTTCGATGTCTAACAAGGAAAGAAGGAGAAACCATATTGAAGATGCTGCATAGTGGGGATGCCGGGAATCATAGCGGCGGGAGATCTTTGGCATACAAGGCAAAGACGCAAGGGTATTACTGGCCATATATGCATGAGGACGCGAAAGCAATATCAAGACGCTGTGAAGAATGTCAAAGACATGGGAAGAAAATACATGCACCTGGGGCACCATTAAATTCTTCTAAAAGTGTGTGGCCTTTTGGAAAGTGGGGTTTAGATATCGTGGGACCTTTTTACCGGGAACAGGGGCGAGAAGATACTTAATTGTCGCAACGGATTATTTCACAAAATGGGCAGAAGTGAAAGCGGTACAACACATTCGCGACAAAGATATTTTTACTTTCATATTCGAGAATATCATATGCAGATTTGGGATCCCCGCACAGTTGGTATCCGATAATGGGAAACAATTCGAAGGACAAAACATAGAGTTGTTACTTAATGCATTTCAAATAAAATGTGGGAAATCGACTCCACTATATCCGCAAGCTAACGGTCAGGCGGAGGCAACAAATAAAACAATCGCGGATATATTGAAGAAGAAGTTAGAAGGACACAATAGAAGATGGTGCGAACAAGTACCCGGTGCAGTATGGGCATACAATACAACAAGAAGAGAAGCTACTGGAATGTCACCTTTTTGCTTAACATATGGAGTTGAAGCTGTGCTTCCAACAGAAGTCATGATCCCAACAACTAAAAAAGAAGTTTGGGAGAAAAATCTTAGTGCAGGAAATATTCTAATCAAGTTGGACGAATTAGAAGAGAAAAGGGAGAAGGCGTTGCGACACATGGAGAATTATCAGCGAAGACTGGCTAGAGAATATAACAAGCGTGTCAAAATACGTGAGTTCCAACCAGGAGACTTGGTGCTGCGAGAAACCCCAATATATCAACGTGAAAGTGGAGGCAAGTTGGCGAGAAAATGGGATGGACCTTATATCATCAAAGAGGTAGTTGGTACAGGGGCATATAGATTGATGGATCCCGAAGGAAAAAATGTGGGACAAAAATTGGATAGGCCATGGAATAGATTATATCTAAAGAAATATTACCCATAAAAATGGGAGAGGAAAAATGAATTAAGATGAAGTACTTCTACGCAGAATATTCGCGAAATTCAATAAAATACAGAGAAAATTCGCGAAGACCTCGCGATGAGAATAACAAAGAGTCAGGAATGGCTTAACAAAAATAACAAACAAAAGAATGGGACGAACCTTTATGGCGTACACCCTAGTTCGCGAATAACATTTCGTAAGAGGCAAATGTAAGACCTAAAGTGCGTCATATAAGGGGGTATCTCTCGACATGGCTCAGGGGGAAGGTTACACCGCTCCTGAAGCCTGAGTCATGAAAATTTGGGGCCCATGAAAGCCTATCCGGAAGAGGTACCTTGGATTCCCAACTATATATATAAGGTTATACCCTGGTTGGGCGACCGAGGGTCTCTTCTTAGGAGTCAGTGTATGCTCAAGGCGCAGAGGTACACGGTTGAGCCGAGTGCCGGGATGGATGAACCTACCCTGGCCATTCTTGGCAAGTCTTGGCATATGTTGCACTCGCTTGAAGAAAACTCCACTTAGGGTGCAGTCTCGTAACCATAAACCCTATAGGTATAAGGGATAAGAGGCTGCGAAAACAATCGGTTGTTGTTAAGACCAGGATGGGAGGAGCTAGTCTTGTATGGCCGATGTTTCGCCTCCTTGAAGGGGCACCCGGGGAGATGATAAGGGCGACGCTCTCCATTAGGGGGAGTGTCAAAACAGACGCAAATATCATGAGGCTATGTTTTCGCAAGAGAATTTAGGCTTGTCGTATTTGTGCAATGATCCTGCAGAGGCAATAATACTAACGCGAGGGTAAGGCGAGATCAATGGGTCTTTACACGAAAGTGTACGGACGTCTGCGATTTCGTCGCAAGACGGCAATGTCATGGGGCTTTATGTTCGCAAGGATATCTAGACCTGTCATATTGTCGCAACTAAAACATCCTGCGAGAGGCAAAAATACTTGGAAAATGATAAGGCAAGATCAATGGGTCTTTACATGCAAGTGTAAAGACGTCCTGCGATTTTGTCGCGATGAAAGGTGGCAGGGGAAGACCTCTAATTAGGGAGGTCTAACTTGGAAGACCACACAAAAATGATAAGGCAAGGTCAATGGGCCATTGCATGAAAATGTAAAGGCGGCCTGCGACCTTGTCGCAAGGAGAAGAACTAAAATCAAATCCCTAATTGGGATAGTTTTACTTAATAAAGGATTTAATGAGCGAACATGCTCGTGAGACTGTCTTAAATAAAAGAGGAAGGAAGAAATATGGGAATTAATCAGTCAAGGAGTTAAGTCATTCAAACAAAAAGGAATCCTGATAAATTACAAAGAAAGTTTAATTCTCTACATCCACATCTTCAAATACAGAGGATGGTTGAGACTTTTCTCCACCTTTATCAGCTTCACCTCCGTCAGTTGGTGGATTTTCATTACATTTATTCTCGCCAATTGCTGGATTTTCATCAGAAGTTTCTCTATTTGGATCTTCGTCGACAATTTCCTTATTGGGGAGATCTTCGCTGCTTTCATATTCATAATCACTATCTGGAGAATTAGGGACCTCGTCATCACTTACTTCCAAAGGATCGACATGAATAGGATCAAGAGACTTCGACAGCAAAATATCATTCACAAGGACTTCCGCTTTAAGATGGAATTGACGAAGCAGTGCCTTTTGACGATTTTTACTATCAATGTCCTTACAATCAGACATATAATCAAACCTTCGCTCTGCACGGTCGCGAGAACGGGCGAGAGACGCGGTGAGTAGCCCGTTTTCCTTGCGAATTTTAGAATAATCAGACTTGAGGGTGGAGATAGTGGAGCGAAGCTTTTTCTCAGAGTCTGCGTAACAAATACACAAGATTAAAGAAAATTTTTATCGAATATTATCGGCACTCTCAGGATAATAAAGCATTCATGGAATAAATAAAAGAATTAAGATAGTCAAATAATTTGACTACCTTCCTTTTGAAAAGTAAGATGCTGAATTAAAGCCGCGAAGTTATTCCCCAAACAGTCCATGGCATCATCAAATGAATCTCCAGCTAAGCCTTTCAATCGCGATCGCAAGTTCTTTTCATTGGAAACAAGTATGGAATTTTCAGTTGCAAGAGTAGAGTTGGATTTTTCTAATTTGACACATTGCTCTTGGAATTGCTTCGCTTTTACGCTCAAAGTTATTCTACCTTGAATAAGTTTATCTCTCTCGGCGGTAATTTCTTCAAGTCGATTTTTCAAAGTATGATTAGCTTGTTCCTGTTCTTCACATAATTTTTGACAAGCATCATACTGCTGCGAATACTTCGCCACCTTATTCAACAAAGAACGTTTCTCTTGCGAAAGAGTTCGATTCTCATCTGATAAAGTTTCCAACTCCAAATCATATTTAGTCAAAGAATAAGAGAGGCGAGATAAATCATTACTTAATGAGTCTTGCTTTCGCGATAAATCAAAATTCTCTTTCGACAAGTTATTTATTTGATCAGCTGCATAAGTATGGAGATTATCTAAGAGATTATATTGCTCCATCCAAGCATCTCTCTCAACTCGAATTTCTTCAACAATGGACTCCGTCTGATATATCTCCATTATTCGTTTCTGGTTTAATGCTTGGAGGGCGAACAAGAATTTGAGTAGTAAAAAAAAAATAAAAAAAAAAATAAAAAAAAAAAAGGGGGAGTTGCGAGAGTATACCTTTTAACTCCTCATTTTTCCTGTAAAGATTGTCACGATCTAGCGAGATGTTGTGAAATTTCTGATTTTCAAGATGGAGACTATTGCACTTCGCGGTCATAACTTGGAGATCATCCTTCAGCTTACTAACCTCTTGAACTAAAGATGCTTGCGAGACCTTATCAGAACCAAGGTGCTTGCTTAAAATCTCGCAGACGTTGGATTTGACAGGATCAGCAGAAGTCTTTTTGGCATCATTCACGAGATTTGAAAGAACCTTAAAGGCCACATCTATCCCCTCCAAATTTTCTGCAGTTAGAGGAATTTGCTCAATCAAAGAAGACGAATCATCCTTTGTCAAAGGAGCCTCAGGAGAAGAAGAGGTTTCAGGAAGAGAAGTGATTGGAGAAATAGAAGGGGCATTGATAACAGGAGGAGGTGTAAGATTGTTTGTAGTAGGGCTATTATGAGGAACTTGGTCTATGAGGAGTTGAGGTATAGGAATGTTGTCGCGAATAACGTTACCACAGGAAGGAGGTACATTATCCTCATGCGAAGATTTCGCAGCAGGAAATGAAGGTTTGAAAGAAGGAAATGGAACGTCGGGAGTAACAGGCTTGGGTTGGCAAAGTCTTTTAGGAGTTTTGTCAATATTTCCATCATCCTGCGAATAACAAATTAAATAAGAAACAGAGGCAACAATATATTGTTAATAAAAAACAAATGTTTCTTAAATACCTTGTCACTCGCAGACTTTCTTTTTGTAGCCATAGATTTTGCTCGCGAAGAGGGCTTTGATTGCGTAAGGGATTCTTGTTGCGAAGTAGATTTCGGTGGCGAGCCCAAAGAAAGAAGAGGGTTCTTCACGGTAAATTTAGTTCTGAGTTGGTTCTTGCTAAACAATAATGGCAGAAAGAGAACTACAAAGTTAATCATACCGGTGTGATTACAACAAGAAAAGCTAATCAATCACAAAATCAATCAGATATGGCAAGATTAACAAACCTGGACGCCATGAGAACAACAACTGGTAGGAAATAGCAAAAGTGGTGAAGAAGATGGTGAGAGAAAAAAGCAGGCAAACACTTGCAGAATGATGAAGAAGAAGAACACTTGCAGACGATGAAGAAGACGAAAAAGAAAAGGAAAATTCTTCACAGGGGACACTCCTATAAATAGACGAGGAAAAATATTATGACCGGATAACATCAAATGCGCCGGTAAAAGGGGTAAATATAGACACGTGTAAACGGTCACTACTAAATCCAAGAAAACCAGGCAAAAGGAATTTCAGTAGGATCCAAATATCGCACAACATATTTCCTAACAAACGAGAAGAGCTTGCGAGATTGATTATTTTCCATAACTCATGAGGCAAGAACTGACACTTCATATATATATTACAAAGAAGCTCCAGAACTTCGCCAAAAGAATAGAGGCAAGTACGTACTTTTCAAGAAAAGTATTCTTTCGCTCGTTCCTTCACCAATTAAAATCAAGGATTATTACAACAATGAATTTTTCCTTAAAATCGCTCTTCAAGCAATGTTCAAGGAAAAAGAGGCAAGATGTAGGACCATAATATCGCAACGTACAAGGTTCGCGGGATTAATAAACGACGGTGTCGCGAGGGAGTCGCAGAGAGCTAAAATAAACGACGCGATGAATAACGACAAACAAAACAATTGGAAGACATGAAACCTGGCGAGGGTTAAGAAGTGTCGCGAGAATGAATATTCGTGCATTTGCGACACTTCGCGAGACATTCCCGAAAATAAAGGGTAGCTTTATTTGTCATCCACTATGTATTACCCTATATAAAGGGCTAAATGAGTCTGTTGAAGGGGAGAGATCTTTTTGAATGGTGAAGCAAGTCATTAGGAGAGAGAAAAGTTTAAGAGCGCTTTAATTTCCAAGTGTAAATCTATTTCTTGTATAAACATTTCATGAAATCAATTAATAAATATTCTTGATCACACATCTTTGGATGGATTAATTAAGCAAAGATTGAGTAAGGGGTGTAGTGTGAAAGGATTTTGAATCGGATGAAAAGGAATGGTTACATCGCGAAGATAACACATGAAAATATCGGAGGAAGGATATCGATTTCGAAGGGGGACTAAAATAAATGACCTTTGAAACAAGAGATAACATGACGGGGATCCAAAGAAAGATACGAAACTTGGCGAAGGTTAAGAAGTGTCGCGAGTATGAATATTTGAATGGAGTTTTGCGACACTTCGCGAGACATTCCAAAAAAATAAAGGACAGATATGATTTTCACGGCATCATTCACTATGTATTACCCAATATAAAGGGATGAGGAGTCTATTCCGTTGTAAGAAGGAGTGGATATGGAAAGGGGAGGGAAAAATAAGTCATTAGGAGAGAGAAACTGGGAAAGTGTTTGTAATTTCTTAAGTATAATTCTATTTTCCTGTGTAAACTTGAAGAAGATAATTAATAAACATTCTTAGTTATTCATCTTTCAATGAATTAGTTAAGTGAATTATAGTGAGGGGTGTATTGTGGGATTTCCTGCAACTACACAAAGAAACCTAAGGTTAAAGGAGAATCGACTCTAGTTATGCAACTAGTAACACACGGGAGGTGTGGGGATTAGGTTTCCCAGTTGCTAGAGTTCTCCTTTATATAGTTTCAAATCAGGGTTTGCAATCCAAGTTACCTTGGTAACAAAGCATTCAATATTCGCCGTTAGATGAAAAACCTGATTCAACCAAGCTAATATCTTTTAACCGTTAAATCAAACTTAGCTTGTTACACACAAATGAAATGTACCCTCATTTTTGGTTTATGTAACCGTACCTAAACGTGTACACCATGTTGGTTCACAAATAGTTAACCGAGGTTAGCCATATGATTACTCCCATATCAACCTTATTCATCTTTACCATAACTTGTTCAAATGACTCAAATAAAACTAGTTAAAGAGTTGTTCAATTGCTATATTCTCATAGAATTATACAAGAACACAATTGAAGCAAAATCGGTTTGATTCACTCAAATCAATCATGAACATTATAGCCAAGGTTTGCAAAGATTTTATTCCATATTATATAAATGTTTATGTTCATCTTTAAAACCGATTTTAGAACTTTAACCTTCAAGTATGCAAACGGGTACGCATACTTGAAATACCCGGACCAAGATTGAGTTACGCCAGTACGCAAACGGGTACGCGAACTTCAAATCCCAGCAGAAATTCTCGGACATGAACTTGTATGCCAGTACGTAAACGAGTACGCGTACTTAGGTTCCCGGATTTCTCAAACCAACAGGTACGCAAACGGGTGCGCATACTATGGTTCCCAGACATGGATTACATATGTGCAAGAGTGCACAACATGACATATCCAATAATGGTTAAGTGTTTAAACTCTTATTTCAATCATTGAAACTTTCTTATAGGATGACAACAACCGTTTTCACACACTATTAGCATCAAAGCAATTTTCAAGTTATTGAAATAACCATTACGAAACATTCCAAGATTACACCAAATAATTGTATCACACAAACCATGTAAGATGTTTACTCGTCAATTTTCACATGATATAAGATGAACTTGGTCGAAGAGAAAGCTTGCCAACACATATTTCGAGAAATATGTAAGCGAGATAAACTCAGCTCGAAATCTCGAATGTGTGTATAGAAAACTATATCGTAATACGACTTATGTCTCAATATAAGAGATAGAGTAGAAATAGACTTTCCAAGTGATAGATCAGTTTAAGTCTCCACATACCTTTTGTCGATGAAGTTCCACAAGCTCCCCTTAGTAGTTCTTCGTCTTCAAATGATGAACTCCATGAAAACTAAGCTCAACTACACAATCTATGTCCTAGTCCGAGACATCTATAAATAGGCTAGAAATCAAGACTTATAGTTCTGATCACTAACATTGACAAACATGCTTGAGATAGCAACGCATGCGAGTTCGACCGAGCAGTGCTTTAACACTACATGTGCAAATTTACCTCAATTTCCACTTTAATCATAATAAGTGTACATTTTAGCAATCCCATATTGAATATTTTATTTGTAGTTGATGTAACTCATGCAAGCCCAAATTGAACTATGTATCTGAGATGTGTATAAGATAGTGACATGAACTAGGAAACTATATGATGTAAGTAAAACGAGTGGAGAAACTCATGCAACTCATGATTCTTGTTTTATAATATCACAATAATTCTTGCCACACCATTTGCTGCCTTTGATTTGAATTACTAAGTGATTCTTGAATGTAGAGTGATGCATATAATGAGTCAATTGACTTTAGATTCCCATCTCTAACGCTGAGGAAAACTTTTCATTGTTTGAATGAAGTTCAACTAAACTTACATGCATAATCTGCATTTTTCTTTACTGAACACATTGATGTTATGTCGGGACATTTTTTTTTGGATACCACTAACCCATTCACGAATTCTAAGCAACTAACGTTCACGTACTAGGAACACATACCTTCTTGTATTCCAGAATTTCAGATATCTAAGGTTCACGTACTAGGTATGTGAATCTACTCTAAGTTTTGATTTCAGTAAGTTCTGAAAACTCTCTTTTGATGTTTTGAAACATTCCCAATTACTATTGATATAAAAATATCATTGCTTTAGATATTTCCAAATGATCGTTGACACAAAAAATAGTTTATTGAACAATAAAATATTTCGAACTAATATTTTCTAAGGACCTATGAACATCAATTGATTGAATCATATTTAGAGATGTTTAACAGGACAAGCTTGACTATCTTTTCTTTGCAATATTAAATCTAATAGAAGTCATACGATGTGGTCAAATATAGATAGAATGGTAATACTATGAGTAAACAGAATGGTTCAGCCTTTACATACTTGTTTGTTGATGAAGTTAACCAAATGTGTTCATTTGATCTTGAGTCTTTAATATTCGAGTGTTATTCAGTAATGTTTGATACTCAACTACCAGCCTTTAAACCTAGTCCGAGACTTGACTTTAGTAGACTAGAAATCAAGATATAGTTTCGTAAATTTAACATTGACAACAAAGTTGAGATACCAAAACTTGCGAGTTTGACTGAGTAGCGCTCCAACACAACGTTACATGTTAGACCGTAATCATTGAAATTAAAACAAGCTATATTTCGAGATGTTTATACATTGAGTTATAGAATACAACTTATGAATATCATTTCCATGACACTTTGATCATGCTAATGATTATTTCCATCATACTAAGGTCATGAACAAATACTTCATAAAGTAAAGTTTCTCTAAAAGATTCTGAAAAAGATGAAAATAGAATAATCATTCAACTAGTTACTATCCTCTTGTTCGAAGGATGATGTATTCGTTTGACCTTCAGTCTTTGTATTCAATTCTTCAAAAGTAGAGTAGTCTCTCTACTTCAACAACCTAAGTCTAACTTAAAAAGTTGACTTTAGTAAGAAATACAAGCAGTTAGTTTTGGCAGCTAAACGTGACAACCAGACTTGACATACCAACGCCTGTTGGGATCAACTGAGGTTACTCAGCTATATTGCATCAACTTTCCCCTCATTTGTACTTAAAATATAGAGAGTACTAATTAAAATAAATTGGTATTCTTGGTATTCTCGTCTTTATTTTCAATAACAAAAATTAGAATTATAAGGAATATATAAAAAAAATTAAAAAGGAATTATTTATTATTATAATACTTATTAGTTTGATCTAATCTTTATTTGTTCCGTCTTAGGCAACTAAAAAAACTGAAAATGGACATCATTGACAAGTACTGGAAAAACCAGGACCTCCATAGAAGAAAATTATGCCACTCAAATCAGTCTGGCCGAGTTTCAAACCGTAACAATTTGTATTTGATTGAATCATGAAAACAGTTTCAGGAACTTTGGCTTCATAATTTCCATCAAATACTTTAACTCGGCGAAAGTAACTTGATGTTCCAATACCCCCTTCTGAAGGAAAATGACCACTACCCATTTGAGTCTTGGTATGTCGCATATTAGGTTTAGTGTTGGAAATTTGTCCACCAAGATCTATTCTTGTCGCTTTCGTTGATAACTGCTTGAAAAGAAAAGGTGGCCAATATCCCACAGCAATACCTTGTACTTGTACCCACCAGTTTCCAGTTGATTTATCCTAAGAAATTATTGAATATCAATATTATTTTGGATAAAAATTAAATTAGATACGAAAAAACAAGGACCGTTGCTAGTGGTTTTTACCTTAAACATTATGAAGTCAGCGGAGAACTGGGTGCCTTGGAAAACGGATATTTTATCAAAGCTAGAACCGAGAGACATATGCGATGATGTCTGCACAAAGCCTGGGCATTGAATATTATAGCAACCTGTGCTATTATAACGGTCAGCCTGAAAGAGCAAAACATAGACTTATTTATGCATTTGTTAAACATATTACTCATACAACCGGTACTATGGATGACTATTTGAAAAGTCCACATATAATAATAATAATAATAACCAAACAATAATAATATCACTTACTGTCCAATGCACAAAAACCCTTGGCGCCTCGTCACCATATAAGTTTTTGTGGACCTAGTTAAAAATAGTAACGAAAGTTTGTAGTATATGAAAAGTAGATTGTAAAATAGAACATTAAGTGGTTTTTGGATGCGTAATTTAATGTTAGAGATGTAACAACAACAAAAAAAACATTAAGTGAAATGAAATTTACTGAAACTGAATTTGGAACAATTCAAATGAAAACAGTTTGACAAGGGAAGAGACACATGTTCTACAAATTTTCATTTACACAATATCATACCGGTACACCTCAATAATGAGTGATGTTATACTGTAACTATATGACATAGTTTACATAAGCACGAAAACTCTGCCCAAACTTTGAACTAAGCGTCAAGATAGGAAGGAAATAAACACATAGAGCGCAAAGCAGAACAGTAAAAAGGAAAATGATCGAAAAATAGTATCTTGCTTTGGGATAAGTTGAAATGAGAGTTTCCTTTCGCTTTTATAGGAAAACCAAATACGCGAAATCAATTCTAATTAAGTTCAAAATTAATGTACAATTAAGTGTGAAATCATATGTACATTAAAACCGACACAACTAGAAAATATGCAGAAAATGTTTGTTTGAATGCACACATAATGTAACAGAAAAAAACTGTTTGGTAAAAAAATTAAGTCAAGCGGGCCATACACCCTCTGTTATTAAAAATGGTTAGGGTAAAATAAAATGGATCTAATTTTCCTTTTGATAAAACTCAAAACTATTTTGTCAAAAAAAAAAGGATCTTGGTGGAGCCTCGAGCCACAAGCCCAAGGCCGGCATGGCTGGAGTGTACGTGTATGTGAAAATCATACGATCTATCCTAAGTTATCTCCCCCACATAAAAGTGTGTTGACCTCAAGGCCATACTAAGGATTACAAACATCCTAGGGTAGAACCTTCATTTTTGTTGTCGGTATGTGGGATGAAAGGTTACATTTCATTCACAAATAGTGAATATATATGGAACCTTTGTGATCCTTTATGTCCAAGTTCAAATCATAACAAGATCACAAAAAATCATTAGAAACTTATTTTCTCCAATACTTACTTCCCATCCTGCTTCGATAACTTCTTTATTACCCGTCGAAATCCAAATTTCGGATGCACTAAATTCCTGTGGTTGTTCAATTAGTGGTTTCCAAATGTTTATGGTCGCTTGTGCTCCTTGAAAATTGTCACCCACCGGAGTAATTGACGCAAACTGTAACATATGGATGGAGAAAAAAAAAGAAAATGGTTTTCATAATTAAACCCGTCACGATATATGTCCATAAATTTGGTTTAAAGATGATTAAATTTGGTATATAATACCTCGTTTGTATAAGTAACATCGTTTGAAGATAATGGGTGAAGATGTTTACTCGAAAGTATTGGGTCTGAATGGTAATTCTTTGCGGACCTTCGAATGGGGACAGTTCCTTCTGGGCATAATCCATACTTATGCCAAGTTTGTGTTAGCTCAAATTTTTTCTGCTCTTTTGGTTGTACTTCCTGAGGGTATGAACTTGGTCTCATCTGTTTCATAAGAGTAATAACAATATTTAATCGTATAAAAAATAATAAACACGTTAGTAATACATAACTATACAATACTAAGTATTATCCAGGCCTACGATCATCGCTCAACTTTTTTGTGGTTAATCAGACCATAGCCCCAGCGTTGTTAAGTTAGCAGAAATTAAATAAGCTAATTGAAATTATCAAAACTTGTTCCAATGCGAGGCGAGAGATAATATACTAGGTTTGTAGTCGGTTAAGGTTAGTGTTCAAAAGTTGTCATGATTAGGAAATATATTTAAATTAGAAAATGGGTGGTTAAATTAGGAAATATGGGTAGATTACGAATTTCGTAATTGGATTAGAATTGAGTTAGGTCAAATTATGTTAATGTCAATCTTAATTTATTCAAATTTGGTAATCATGTTCGACCGTGGAAGATCCTGATCGTCCCTCATTTTGATAGAGATCAGTGGTTCCTGAGGTTCCTGACCTCATTTTTTTTGTTTTTTTGGTCGATCTTAACCTTTCTTTGGATGGAGCAATCTTTCCATTTCATTATCATATTAGTGATAATGTTTACTAAGTATCAACTGGGATTCAACCTTTACGCAGTTTTACAATTACCGTGGTTAGGTTAGGTTAGGTTAAGTTAAGAAGTTTAGTTTCTTCCACTTTTAAGATTAATATTCCCTAGTATGATTAGGGTAAATGGTTATAAGGTTAGGATTAAATATGATTGAGCCATGGCATAATTTTTATCGTCCAATCTAAAAATAATCTCAATTGTTATCTGTATCTAGAGAAACACCATTCTTCCCTAGAATATAGATATAGATAATCAACAAAGATATAAATATTAAAACACCAGTATATGATAAAACCTGTATCTGATGATTATGAAACAAGGGATTGCTGAAAGCAGGTTGTTTGTGGATATCGTAACAGTCGATGATCTCGTTATTATCACTCTACACGATAAAAATTAAGAAAATTATTTAGAAGCCAACACAAAACCACGTTCTAGAACAGATATTAAAAAAGAAAATATAAAGCTTCTCCCGATTAGTGCAAAAAAAAAAAAAAAAAACTCATCAGTAAATATATACATAACCTCAATTGTCTTGATGATCGATGCATTTGCATTTGAAATTGTTTCATCCACAACTATTTCATAAGTTAAAATTCCAAAAGAAAGTATGCTAAATATTAACCAAAGAGTGAAGTTGATAAACTTTAACATTGTGTAAAACTTGATGTTAAGCTGCAGAGACAATGAAGATTGATGAATATATATATATACACCAGATTTTGCTCCTACTAATTACTTTGGGATTTGCACATTTAATGAGAATCCCTTTAAAAGAAAAAAAAATCTCTCACTGTACCCACCAATAGTATATTGACATGTACTGCCACATTTAAAGATAATCAATTAGCTCTTTTTATTTACGATAATCTTTGTTTCCAATTTTTTTTTTCTTTTTTTTAAGGTTCCACAGTCATTTTTAAGCACGCATAGTAATATTCAATTCGAAAATTTCACCAAAAACTTAATTTATGAGTACGTTATTAAATTTACTTTAATTATATATTGTAGAAGTGTTGTCATATTAAGAGTAACGATCAAGGAAGGGAAATTTGTGCACCCATAAAAACCGAGGTGCACCCTGCCGCTCATTAGTTATTTATTTTTATTAGTATTTTATCTCTCTTAGAAATACCACCGTGCGTGTTATAATGGTGAGTCTGATTTGGTGTAACCGGTTTTAACCGGGGTGCGCCTTCCTCCCTTTTAATTAGCTAAAATTTCTCGAACATCAGCTATTTATCTCAATTATTTCTTCTTCTTTTTTTAATTTCTTTAACTAAACCCAAATAATAAATATGTATGGGGAATGCTTTGAATCTGGAACAAAAATTGGAAATTCTTTGAATGTTGGTTACGTGACAACTCATGCAAACTAGAAATTGAAAAAGCTTGGTCAGCAAGTTTCAATGGGTCGGCTGGTTTTAGCTTGGACAAAACGTTAACCGAAACAAGAAGAACTCTATAAATCTGAAACAAAGCCATCTTTGGCAATATCCAAACCAATATCAAGGATTTACAGCAGCAGCTCATAGATCTTCAACGGCCTAACTCAGTTCAAGATAATACTCAGCAGGTTCGAGAAGTAGAGAAAGAGATTGAAGAATGGCACACAAGAGAAGAGGAGTTCTATCGACAAAAAAGTAGAGAAATTTTTTTCAACGAGGCTGACCAGAATACAAAACACTTCCACATGCAGGCGAACAAAAGAAGAACAAGGAACATAATTGAAACTCTACAAAAACCAGATGGTAGTTGGTGCAATGGCAGAGACAACCTTGAAGAGCTTCTCAACTCGCACTTCAAAACCATCATGAGCACTTCATATCGCCCATCTAATTCAGCCTTACTTGATCTATTACCTACATGTATTACTGATGCAGATAATGAAGCCTAATAGACGCATTTATGTGTCTATTTTGACCTCAATTATGTGTATTGTTAGTACCCATTTTTGTATTTATTTTGGCATTTTATGTTTTTGTAGGTGTTTTTAGGGAAATAAGCTTTTGCGAAGAAATTGGCTCGAAAAGTGGTCCTGGGAGAAAATTACTAAAGGAACCCAGAAGACGGACTACAGGCACCCCGGAAGTATGCGGGAGACTCCCCATAAAAATCATATTTACACCCCAGAAGAATTGCTAAAGGGAACCCAATAGTGGATAAGGGGGACCCCAAATTACTAAGGGGCACCCCACTGCTATTCACACACCATCAGCTGTTAGGGGGAGTTCATCTTCTCGAATTCAAATTTTGAATTGGCGGGAAAGTTGTTAAGCAGAGAACCAGATTTAGGGTTCAAATTTCGGACTAGTTTTGGAGAGATTCAAGAGCTGATTTTGGCAGGATGGACTTATGATGGTTAAACAGGGCCGGTACGGTTGTTGGAATCGATTAGAGTTGTCCATATTATTGGTTTGAAATACAACAGAGAAAGAGGAAGTTACGGGGAGTTGTTTGATGATTCTGGTCGAGATTTCTTCGTGGATTTTGATTTACATGGGTTCTCTACAACTAAACTGTAGTTGTAGGAAATCCTACACTACACCCCTCATAAGAATTCACACAATCAAAACCATTCTAAGATGAACAATTATAACTTCTTTATTTAATTTCTTATTGTTTACAAGATAAAAGGAAATTAGGCTAAAGAAATTACAATCACTCCAAACTTTTTGTATCTTAATGACTTGCCTAACACTCGAAAAGATCCCCCCTCACAATAGGCCTGCTCGGCTCTTTATATATGGCATTACATAATGGATGACAGCTAAGCTGTCTTTTATTTTCGGGAATGACTTGCGAAATATCGCAAGTGTACAAATATATAATCTCGCAACACACCTAGATCTCGCTAGATCTTCACATCTTTCTCGTGTTTTGGCTGTCGTCATCCATTGCGTCATTTATACTACTCGTCTGCGACACCTTCGCAACGCTGTCGTTTATTGATTTCGCGAGGTATTGATGTCGCGATATTCTGATCCTACATCTTGCCTCTTCTCATGTATTCTCTGCGAAGAAGAGAATGTCATGAGAACTAGTATTTTAAAATGCCGCAACTGTTCATTTTTCATCAATTTTTTGCCGAGAAGATTCCGTGAATTAGGGATGACCGCTTATACTTGTCTAAAATTACCCCTTTTACCGGCACATTTAATGTTAGCCGGTTACCCCTTTTCTTGTCTATTTAAGGAGGAATTCCTCATGAGAGTGTTTCCTTTCTTTTACTTCGTCTTCTTCATCGTCTGCAACTTTTTATTGTTGTTTTTCTTCCTGCAATTTTTCTCATTATCTTTCTGCCATTGTTCCTCTGTTATTGTTCTCATCACCTTTCTGCTACCGTTCTCATCATCTTTCTGCTACTGGTTCTATGGAGCTATCAAGGTTTGTTAATTTTGCTGAATTTGATATTTTGTGATTGATCTTTCCTATTGAAATTGTTTTATTTTGATATTGTTCTTACTTTGATTCTCATGCTGTTTTTATTTCAGCAAGAACAAATCTAACACCAAGTTCACCGTCCCTACTATTCATGTGGGTTCGTAACCGAAAATCGCTGTTACTAAAAGAAAGCCTGCGAATGACAAGGTATTTAAGAAATATTTTCTCTTCTAATAACAATATTGTTGCCTCTGTTTCTTATTTAACTTGTGATTTCACAGGATGACAAAAATGTTGATAGACTCCCCAAGAAGCCTCGCCATTCTAAAGGTGTTGAATCTTCTATTTCCTTCCCTATATTCAAGCTTACAACTCCTCCTGTAGTATCTTCGCAGGATAAACCAATACCTCCTGCGATATCTTCGCAGGATAAACCTACACCTCTTGTTATCTCTGAAAATGCCGCTGCCAATTTTCCTCATATACCTGAATTTTCCATAAATGAAGTTCCTCAGGATGAGCCCCTTTCTTCTTCTACTATCAATGCCTCTGTCTCAACCCCAATCATTAATCTTCATCAGACCTCTTCTTCTGATATTTCTATGACCAAAGACGATTCAATTCTCCCTTCTCCTGTCATCATTACCTCTCCATCCGGGTCTATCCCTCTTTCCAAACAAAACCTGGAGGGAGTAGATGTAGCTTTCAAAGTTTTATCAGATATCATGAATGATGCCAAGAAGACCTCCACCGATCCCATCAAGTCCAGTGTTTGCGAGTCTTTGAGTAAATACTTTGGTTCTGACAGGATGTCGCAAATATCTTTAGAACAAGAAGTTAAACTATTGAAGAATAATCTTCAAAACATTTCGCTGGATCGTGATAATCTTCGCAAGAAGAACGAAGAATTAAAAGGTATCACTTCTCCTTCTCCTTCCCCTTCTTTTTTTTTTTTTTTTTTTGAAGACCTTGTTCGCCTTTCAAGCTTTAAACCAGAAGCGAAAATGGAGATATATCAATTGGAATCTGTCGTTGAAGAAACTCGAATGGATAGAGATGTTTGGATGGAGCAATATAACCAACTAGATAATCTTCATACATACTCTATTGATCAAATAGATAACCTTACCCAAGAGAATATTCATTTAGTTCAGAAGCAAGACTCGCTAAGTAATGAATTATCTCATCTCTCTTATTCTTTGAGTAAATCTAATTTGGAATTGGAAACCTTATCAGATGAGAATGGAACTCTATCTCAAGAGAAGCGAGTTTTGTTAAACAAGGTAGCGATTTCTTCGCAATAACTTGATGTCTGTCAGAAAATATGTAACGAACAGGAACGATCTCTCTGTTCGATGAGAAGTAAACTCAAAGAAGTCACTGTTGAAAGGGATAAGCTTATTCAGGGTAGAATAACTTTAAGTGTGAAAACCAGCCAACTCAAAGACCAATATACCAAGTTAAAAGAATCCTTCTCTTCCCTCGCTAAGGAAAATACCTTACTTATTTCTAACGAAAAGAGTTTGCACTCTCGATTAAAAGGTTTGGTTGGAGATAATTTTGACAGTGCCATGGATCATTTGGAGAATAGTTGCTTGGCTTTGACCCAACATCTTATTTAGCAAAAGGAAGGTAGTCATAGAATTTGACTGCCTCATCTATTTTTTCTTTGTCAAGTCTTTGAATCTTTTGTTTATATAACTCTTTTTGTCCTTTGTTTTTGCAGAGTCTGAGAAAGATCTTCGCTCCTCCATTCTACTTTGGAGTCCAACTATGCCAAGATTCGCAAAGAAAACGCGCTACTTGCCGCTACTCTTGCTAACTCTCGCGATCGGGCCGAAAGAAAATTTGATTATCTTATTCACTCCAAATATATCCAGAGTAGGAATCACCAGAGGGCACTCCTTCGCCAATTTCATCACAAAGCTGAAGTTATTGTGAATGATATCTTACTGTACAAATCTCTTGACCCTGTATCTATCGAACCTTTGGAAGTAGAAGATGATGAAATCCCTAATTCTCCTGATAGCGACTATGAATACGAAAGTAGCGAGGATGTCGCAAATGAAAAGATGATTCCATATAACAATGAAGCTGCCAATAATGAATCAGGTGAAGGGGGTTCTGGCGAAAGTGTGGAAATTGTTGATGCTGATAAAATTGTTGAGGAACGTTTAATATCTCCTTCTGGCGAGAAGAATAATGTTGAAAGTTAAACTTCTTTTGTAATTTTATTTCCTTTAGCCTCTTTATCTACATAAATTCTTGCATGAGACCCTTTTCAATTCCTTCTGAGGTGCACTTTTTTTTTTTATAAGAAAGATTAAGTCTATTGTTGAACGATTCTCACATTGCCTCTTATTATCTTATGAATGACCTGCATAAATAATAGTTAGTTTTTATAAACCTTTTGTCATATTCCATGTATATATTCGCAAATTTATTTGTTTTCAAATTCATTCTTGCAAGATTGTTCGCTTACTCTTTTGTGTGGTCTTATTTTGCCTTCCTAGTTAAAGGTCTTATTGCGCCACCCCTCGTCATTGCGACAAAATCGCAGGACGTCTTTACACTTTCATGTAAAGACCCATCGATCTTGCCTTATCGTTTCCTTAGTATTGTTACCTCTGCAGGATGTTTTCATTGCACAATATGATAGGCCTAGAGATCCTTGCAAACTTAGAGCCCCATGACATTGTCGTCTTGCGACGAAATCGCATTAGTCTTTACACTTTCATGTAAAGACCCATTGATCTCATCTTATCCTCGCGTTTTGTATTATTGCCTCTTCAGGATCATTGCACAAATATGACAAGCCTAAATTTTCTTGCGAAAATAGAGCCTCATGACATTTGCGTCTTAAGACACTTATCAGCTCCCTAATGGAGGGTGCCGCCCTTATCATCTCCCTGGTTGCCCCTTCAATTAGGCGTACATCGGCCATACAAGACTAGCTCCTCCCATCCGGTCTTAACAACAACCAGTTGTTTTCGCAGCCTCTTATCCCTTATACCTATAGGGCTTATGGTTACGAGACTGCACCTTAAGTGGAGTTTTCTTCGGGCCAAGTGCAGCATGTGCCAAGACTTGCCAAGAATGGCCGAGACACTTCAAATGTCCCAGGCACTCTTGGCTCAACCGTGTACCTCGGTGCCTTGGCCATACACTGACTCCTTAGAAGAGACCCTTAGGCGTCCAACCAGGGTATAACCTTATATATATAGTTGGAAATCCAAGGTATGTCTCCTGGATGGGCTTTATTGACCCCAAATCTCCATGACTCAGGTTCCAGGGGCGGTGTAACCTTTTCCCTGAGTCATGTCAAGAGATACCCCCTTGTATGACGCACTTTAGGTCTTACATTTGCCTCTTGCGAAATATCATTCGCGAACTAGGGTGTACGCCATAAAGGTTCGTCCTATTCTTTTGATCATCTCTTGTTATTTTATTTGCGAGAGATTCGCACGTTCTTTCTTTATTTTGTGGAATTTCGCAATGATTCTTTCGCAAAATTTTTATATAAGTTTATTTCACTTTATCCATACATTACTTCGCAGTCTAATCGTTTCCCAGAATCTTCTATGGGTAATATTTCTTCAAGTATAATCTATTCCACGGTCTATCCAATCTGTGACCCACATCTTTGCCCTCAGGATCCATCAATCTATTCCCCTGTTCCGACTATCTCCTTAATGATATAAGGTCCATCCCATTTTTCGCTTGACTTGCCACCACTTTTCTCATTTGTTATCTTTCGGTGTTTCTCTCAATACCAAATCGCCTGGTTGAAATTCGCGTATCTTAACACGTTTGTTATATTCCCTGGCTAATCTTCGCTGGTAATTTTCCATATGTTGTAGTGCTCTTTCTCTTTTTTCTTCTAATTCATCTAGCTTGATTAAAATTTTTCCCGCACTAAGATTTTTCTCCCAAGCTTCTTTCTTTGTTGTTGGAATAATAACTTCTGTTGGAAGTACAGCTTCGACTCCATACGTTAAACAAAAGGGTGACATTCCCGTAGCTTCTCGTCTGGTTGTGTTGTAAGCCCATACTGCATTATGCACTTGTTCACACCATGCCTTATTATGCCCTTCTAACTTCTTCTTCAATATATCTGCGATTGTTTTATTTGTCGCTTCTGCCTGTCCATTAACTTGCGGGTATAAGGCAGTTGATTTTCCACATTTTATCTGAAATGCATTAAGCAACAATTCTATATTTTGTCCCTCAAACTGTTTCCCATTATCAGATACCAACTGTGCGGGGATCCCAAATCTTCATATAATGTTCTCGAATAGGAAGGTAAAAATATTTGTATCGTGAATATGTTGTACTGCTTTTACTTTTGCCAATTTTGTGAAATAATCTGTAGCGACGATCAAATATCTTCGCTGCCCTGTTCCTGGTAAAAATGGTCCCACAATGTCTAAACCCCACTTTCCAAAAGGCCATACACTTGTTGAAGAAGTTAATGGTGCTCCTGGTGCATGTATTTTCTTTCCGTGCCTTTGACAATCTTCGCAACGCCTTGATATCTGTTTCGCATCTTCATGCATATACGGCCAATAGTAGCCTTGCATTTTTGCCTTATGTGCTAAAGATCTTCCACCACTGTGATTGCCAGCATCCCCACTATGTAACATCTTTAACACTGCTTCTCCTTCCTTTTGTGTTAAGCATCTAAGCGAGGGTCCACTAAAGGATCGTCGGTATAGTACTCCATCTCTTAATTCATAATTTGTTGCTCGACTTTTTAATTTGTGCGCCTCTAATCTATTTCTTGGTGTCTCTCCTTTCATCAGATATGCATGAAGTTCTACTCTCCAATCTTCATTGTAGGGCATTTGTGTTTCATTTTCTAATAGCATCACATCTGTCTCCTGCTCTTCCTCTTTATTGATTGATGGTGATAGAAGTGTCTGTATTTTTATGCTTCTCGCAGCTGGATCTGTCATCATGCTTGATATAAAAGAAAAAGCATCTGCGAGTCTATTATCTTTTCTTGATATATGTCTCCATTTTATTTTTGGTATCTTCTTCGCCAATTCTTCAACAAGTTTCTTGTATTTTTTCAAAGATAGTTCATGTGTAGTATATTCTTCTTTTATTTGGCGAATAGCTAATTGTGAATCACTGGTGATTCTCACATTTTCCAACTTCATTTCTATTGCGAATTGCAGAGCATGTATTGTAGCTTCATACTTTGTTTCATTGTTGGTAGATGTAAATTCCAATCTGAAAGAAAAAGCCAGTTTGTTGCCTTCTGGAGAAATCAAAACGATCCCAACTCCATTACCTTCCCTATTTGATGATCCATCTACCAATATTTCCCATCTGTTCGGCTCAGTTAATAAATCCCTTGGATTTCCATGTTCTTCTTCTATATCCATCATCTCTTCTACTGCTTCATCTTCTTCCAAAGGAAACTCTGCTAAAAAGTCTGCGACAACTTGTGATTTTGGTGAAGATAGTATTTCATATTTGATTTTGCAATGGCTTATTTGAGCATTCCATCTCTCAACCCTACCTGACCTTTTTGAATTTTTCATTACCGACTCAATTGGTATTCTTGTCAATACCTTGATTGTGTGTGCCTGAAAGTATATGCGAAGCTTAAATGTTGCATAAACTAATGCCAAAATTTGTTTTTCAATTTTTGAATAATTCCTCTCCGCGGCATTGAATGTTTTGCTGATGTAATAGATCGGTTTTTCCACTCCTGCGTCTATTCGCAATAATACCGTACTTAGAGCATGCGAGGTTGTCGCAAGATAGATTTATAATTCCTCTCCTGGTTCTGCTTTTTGTAAAATTGATATATCCAGATGTTCTTTTATTCCTTGTAAAGCATTTTCGCATTCATCTGTCCATCTAAATTTTGCTCCCTTTTTGAGTATGTTGAAGAAATGTTTACACTTGTCGGATGATCGCAAAATGAATCTTCCTAGTGAAGCTAATAGTCCATTTAACTTATGCACATCTTTTACCGTCGCTGGTGTTTGCATATCGCGAATTGCTTGTACTTTCTCTGGGTCAACTTGTATTCCTTCTTTTGATACAATGTACCCTAAACATTTTCCTGATGCAACTCCGAAGGTACATTCTTCTGGATTTACTTTGATGTTGAAATGTCTCATTTGTTCAAAAATCTCCTTCAAATCCTGTACATGGTCTTTTGCTTCTTTACTTTTTATTAGCATGTCGTCTACATATACTTCTAGTGTCTTATGTATCCATTTTGCGAACACCTTTTCTACCATCCTTTGGTATGTTGCTCCAGCATTTCGCATACCAAATGGCATTTTTGTATAACAGTATAATCCTATTGGAGCGAAAAAAGCAGTATGCTCTTGGTCTTCTTCGGCGAGGGGAATTTGATTGTAGCCTTTATACCCATCAAGAGAAGATATCCTTTCATTTCCTGCTGCTGACTCAACCATTTATGGAATATCTGGCAAAGGAAAGCTATCTTTCGGACAATCTTTATTTAGATCAGTAAAATCTATACAAATTCTTATCCCTTTTTTTTTTCTTTGGGACTACGACCATATTTGCTATCCATTCGGGGTATTTTGCTTGTCTAATGATTCCTGCGTCAAGCATCTTCTACAATTCTTCTTCTATTTGAGGGTGATATGATGTTGCAATTTTTCCGATTCTCTGTTTGAATGGTCTCGCATTTTTGTCAATCTCCATTTTATGACACGCCACAGAGGGATCTATTCCAGGTATTTCATCCATGTCCCATGCGAAAATGTCTTTGTAATCTCGCAACAAGTCAACAGTCCGTCTTTCTTCATCTGCTTCCATCTTAGTCCCAATTTTTAACATCTTGGGTTCTTCTTTAGTTCCAACGTTTACTTCCTTTGTCGGCTCAGCTGCGGTGTAGCTGGCCTTTGGTTCTCCCATAGGTGTTGGTCCTTTCACCTCCTTCGCAAGCTCATTCTCTTCTTCCGATGTTTCGCTAGGTATTCTTTTTCCTTCTTTTACTCTTATCCTATAAGTTTTAAGTTCTTCTTCCTTTTTCGCTGCTTTTGCCACTTTTCTGCGATCCCTTGCCTCCTCACCTGTTCTTCATAATGTTTTACCTCAATTTGATACTATATTCTTCCCTCATCAGTGTCTCCTTTGATTTCGCCAATCCCATTCGGCATAGGGAATTTGATGCATTGGTGAAATATCGAGGCTACAACTTTAAGTGCATGTACCCATGGTCTCCCCAACAATATGTTGTATGGCGATTCCATATCCACTACACATAACGTCACTTGTGTTTCAATTTCTTCCAGAAGAATTTGCATTTTTATCTCCCCTTTTGGTTTTGTTACAGATTTGCTGAAACCATGGATATAATATGTTGAGGAAATCATTTCTTCATCTTTGTACCCCAATTCTTTATAAGCATGGTAAATTATTATATTCACTAAACTCCCTGTATCTACCAAAGTTCTAGTGATTGCCCATTCTTCCACCCCTTTTGTTGGTTCTCTTTCTTCCTTGCATGCTCTTATTGTAATCACCAGTGGAGATGTGTGATTTAAGTTCTCCCTTGATATCTCTACTCCCGTGAATGTAATCTTCTGTTTTTCCCATTCTTTCAAAGGTGATGTTTTCTTCGTTGTTACAATTTTCTTTCCTTCAAAATCTCGTTTGTGTATTCTCCCTTTGATATTTTCATGAAATTTATTAATAATCGTCTTTGTAATCACATTGCATTCTAACTATCCATTACTCTCCTTGACTCTGTCTTTCTCTATTTTAAGCAATTTATCCATCGTACTCCTAATTTGAATAATTTTAATGACAATCTTCAATTTCTAATCTTGTTTTTCCCTGTTTCTAGCGCCAATATGTAGTTGCAGGAAATCCTACACTACACCCCTCACAAGAATTCACACAATCAAAACCATTCTAAGATGAACAATTATAACTTCTTTATTTAATTTCTTACTGTTTACAAGATAAAAGGAAATTAGGCTAAAGAAATTACAATCACTCCAAACTTTCTCTCTCTTAATGACTTGCCTAACACTTGAAAAGATCCCCCCCACAATAGGCCTGCTCGGCTCTTTATATAGGGCATTACATAATGGATGACAGCTAAGCCGTCCTTTATTTTCGGGAATGACTTGCGAAATATCGCAAGTGTACAAATATATAATCTCGCAACACTCCTAGATCTCGCTAGGTCTTCACATCTTTCTCGTGTTTTGGTTGTCGTCATCCATTGTGTCATTTATATTACTCGTCTGCGACACCTTTGCAACGCTGTCGTTTATTGATTTCTCGAGGTATTGATGTCGCGATATTCTGATCCTATATAAACAGGGATAATATGGGTGATGTAATGAACTAAACTGGGCTGAATCATCGAGATCAAGCTAAACAGAGTTACGAAACATTCAGGCGCGATTTGGGAAGAATATTCCTCGCCTGTACTGCGAAGTTTTCTGGAGAGCTTTTGGAGAGTTTCAGTTGAAGTTATTCACGGGTTTAGGGTAGTTTGGGCAATGGGATGTGATTCGAAGAAGATTAAGCTAAACATCCATTTTCGATAAAACAGGGAAAAGCTATATATCGGGTTTACATTTGGTACCTACCGATGCTATATTTGGAGGTCTCGGCGAATAGAAGAAAGAATATTCTTGAAAGATTGCTTCCATCATATATATAGAGAGTTTGGATTAATCGGGGAAGATACGTGAAGGAAAATAGAAGAAAAATATCCGGGACTTGGCAGCGAAGGAAAAAGTTTATTTTTGGGAAGATTTAATCGAGAAACTTGGGTCTGCTATGTATAAATAGGGTGGCTGAGATTCATAGAAGGAAATCGGGAATTGGGGGTACGCTGCAGAGCTAAGAATCAAGCTGCAGTAGAAGTTGCAGCAGCAGCAGGAAGAAGACTAAGCTGAAGAACATAAGGCTGTAAAGGACAGTCGTTTCTTAGGGTCTTACATTCAGAATCCTGTAACAGTCCATTAGTAACTATTATCTTCAGTTTGCAACAATTTTCTGTAACAGTTGACTCTGTAACAATTATATCTGTTACAGATTCGCTGTAATACAATTTTTCTTCAATAAAACACCTTTTGAGCCATGTTTATATCTTTGGAGCGTGTTTTCACCATGAAGAGCTAAACCCCAACGCTGGGATGACGGAGGAAGCCTAATATCATACGTGGGTAATTATATTTAATTCTTATATGACTTTTGCACTAATTAAAATTGAATTATGATTTTGATTAATTAGTTGTCATCTCATCTGATGGGTCATGCTTGCTTAGATGTTTTGTTGTCCCATGCTTAGGATTTACAACTAATATTTTGAGAATCTATCTTGGCAAAAATAAGAGTCCATGTAAGTGGAAAGTTGGACTTGCCAAAAAAAGAATAAACCAGAGATATTATTTTTGGACTTTTATTTATTAGTTTCTTTATTTTCTTTTGGACTTGTAATTTTCTTTTATTTGGTTGCTTATTTATTTTTATATATATAAAAAAAAACACAGTTGCACACACCAATTGCATCCCTCATCAGATCACCAAGTTTAGGAAAACTCGTGGATTAGTAAGCTGAACCCGTGCCTTGGGCCTTTTGGGAGTTACCAGCTGAAAGTCCACAAACCTCAGCCTCGTACCTTTGGGTATATTTTGCTTTGGTAACCCAAGCTTACCTAAATTAGCGAGCCCAACATTTACATGTGCATAGATTTTTGTTGAATTCTTGTGTATGCTTGAACGAAAAAGAGACGCTTTAGGACGGTTTATGCGTGAAAAACCTAGAAGTGATATTTTAGGAAATAAGAATCTTGATTACCTTAATCTAGATACCTCTGATTTTGAAAAGTCTAGTTTTGAACATCCATCTTTTACTGAGGAGAGAATCCCTATAACTTAGGTAGAGCCAGAAATGACAACTTTGAAAACTTTGTTGAATCCGACTAGGACTACTCGTCCCTCATGTATCAGGTTAACTGACACGGAAGCAAATTATGAACTTAAACCTGGGATGTTACAGATGCTCCCAATCTTTTTAGGGAAAGAAAATGAAAACCCCTATTTCCATGTTAGGGACTTTGAGGAAATTTGTAGTACCCTAAAGATTAGAAACCTTGATGATGATGCTTTGAAACTTAGGTTATTCCCTTTTTCCCTGAAAGATAAAGCTAAATCGTGGCTATATAGTTTGGCTTCCGGGTCCATTGAAACATATGAACAACTTACATCTGCCTTTTTGAACAAGTTTTTCCCTAGGCATAAAACATCGTCTATTAGGACGCAAATCTGCACATTTTCTCAACAGAAGGGAGAATCTTTGTATAGGTATTTGGAAAGGTTCAATGATCTATTAGCCCAATGTCCTCATCATGGTTTAGAAAAGGTTAGGTTAGTTCAGATCCTTTATGAGGGTTTAGATTATCCCACTATAACCACAGTAGAATCTATGTGTATAGGTGGGTTTGAAAACCAAATAGTTGATGATGCGATGACATATTTAAGTGAAATCGCCGAAAATATCCAGCAATGGGAAAATAGTAGGGAACCCAAGAAAATAATTCTTCTAGGAAGAGGAAACGTTAATAGGCTAGAAGGAGGCTATAAATCAGATGCCAAAATTGCAGCAATAACTAAAAGGTTATAAGCTGTAGAATTGGGTCACACTAGCGGTAGAGTGGAGCCTTTTTGGGAAGGCCAGACTATTGAAGAGCAAGCCAATGCTCTTTATAATAATAATACTAGATTTGATAACAGTCAAAAGTTTGACCCATATTTAGAAACCTATAATCCTGGTTAGAGAAACCATCCGAACCTCTCATGGTTTAAGGACCGGAGTCAAGGTCAGTTTAGTAATTCGAATGCTCCACCAGGTTTTGGCTATACTAAGAATCCTTCAGGACTAGCTCAGTTTCAAAATCAGTCTGATAAGAAAATTTTAAGTCTAGAAGAAACTCTTTCCTCATTTATTCGAAACACTGAAAAGATGCACCAATCACTTTCACAAAGCGTAGAAGCTAGTAATAGGATAGGGCAAGAAAATAGTCAAGCTATTGCCGAGTTAAAAACGCAGGTTAGTCTGATAAATGAGTCCTTGAGAGAAAAAGTTAGGTTCCCTAGTCAAACACAACCCAACCCTAGAGGAGTTCATGAAGTAGGCGCAAAACCATCACATCAGTTGAATTTAGTTAGAACCCTTAGGAGTGGCAGAGTAGTAGACAATCAGGTAACCATGCCCGATAGTGAGCATATTGTAGTTCACCCCTCAGGACTATCCATAGCTGAGGGGACTGATAAAATCTCTGATGATGCCAATTCGGTTCCTAAGAGGCCCTATTTTATGCCTAGATCCCCATTTCCCCAGTTATTAGTACCAACAAAGAGTGAATCCAATTTTAATGACATAATGGAGGTTTTTAAGAAAGTTACCATAAACCTTCCGTTACTAGAAGCAATTAGGAAACTGCCGGCATATGCCAAGTTTCTTAAAGATATGTGTACGCGAAAGCGAAAGCTTAGTGTCCCTAAAAAAGCCTTTTTAGCTAGTCATGTAAGTTCGATCATTCAGAACCCCACAACTCCTAAGTATAAAGACCCAGGCGCACCTATCATTGCTTGCACGATAGGAAAACATCGGGTAAAAAAGCTTTACTAGACTTAGGAGCTAGTGTGAACTTACTGCCGTACCATGTGTACTTACAACTAGGATTTGGTGAATTAAAGCCTACCAAGATAACACTGCAGTTAGCTGATAGGTTTGTTAAAATTCCTCGTGGTGTGATAGAAGATGTTCTTATTGAGGTCGACAAGTTTATTTATCCTGTGGATTTCGTGGTCTTAGATACTCAACCTATCCCTGACTCAGAGAACGAGATATCTGTGATTTTAGGTCGCCCATTTTTAGCTACGTCTAATGCGATCATAAACTGTCGAAATGGTATTATGAATCTATCTTTCGGTAATATGACTATTGAGTTGAATATTTTTAATGTCAATAAGCTACATTCTGAGCTAGATGACACATGCATTGAAGAGGTGAACATGATAGGAACCTTAGTTCAGGAGTCATTACCAAACACCTTATCGGAGGATCCACTAGAGAGTTGTCTAGCCCATTTTAGCATGGATTTCGACGATGATAGCAATATTGAACAAGTAAATGCTCTGTTGGATTCTATTCCTATGTTAGATACCGATAGATGGAGCACTAACGCCTTCAGGTCGTAAGCAACACTCGTGACTCCCTGACTATGCACCATTCAGAATGGATATGACGCTTTAAATGGCTAATATCTATTCTGCAATAGATTAATTCTGTCGTGACATTCACCACTGAATTCCCAGAATAATTTATTATTGCTCCGATTCTATGGTCGAATCCACGACCTAATCCCATGGAATGGCAATAACGATTGCTCCGATTCCATGGTCGAATCCACGGCCTGATCCCATGGAATGGCAATAAAAATTGCTCCGATCCCATAGTCGAATCCACGGTCTGATCCCATCTAATGGCAATAAACGACTGTATTATCTCATTACTCCGATTTCACCAATCTCATGGAATGGTAATAAATAATTTTATTACTCCGATTTTGTGGTCGAATCCACGATCCCATGGAATGGTAATTCCTGTTTTATTATGCCGAATTCATGGTCGAATCCACAGCTGATCCTATGAATTGATAATAAATAGCTACTCATTTTTATTGTTCAATTTCATGAATTATTCTACACTGAATTTCATGGATTAGCAATAAATACTCAACAACCGGGCATCTAGATTATCTCTGAGTAAGCCCCACAAAAAATGGTGTAAGTGTACTCGACAATGATGCACGACTGAGCACCCGGATGCACGAACGAGCATCCAAAAATATGAATAGATGAGGAATCCTACGCAAAACAGGAGAAAAAAACAAATATTAATAAAATAATAATGAGCGCCCGGGGGTCGGGCCCACCGGCCGGCCGGCCATGCCATAGCCGTAGCCGATCCCCATGCTTCTTCCATTATTTTGCCCTATTTTGTTATTTTCATGAACTCATGAAAAACTCCTTGATTTTATCAAGTTTCCTTGTTTTTGCAAAATACATGAATTCCCCATAACTTCACGGATTCATCAAAAAAAAAAAATATTATAAAATAAGGAAAGGTGTATGGGACCGGGCATTATAGCCGTCCGGCCATGCCCTAGCCGTGGCCGGTCCCACACCTTACAATCCCTAGCTTTTTATAATTATTATTCCATAAACTCATGAAACTCCTCCGTTTCAACAAAAACTCATGGATTCTCCATAACATCATGGTTTCATGAAAAATAATAATATAAAATTAGGAAAGTGTTGTGGGACTGGGCAACATAGCCAGCCGGCCACGCCCTAGCCATGGACGGTCCCACACCTTGCAATCCTAAGTCTTTTATAATTATTATTTTCCTAAACTCACGAAACTCCTTAGTTTGAGCAAAAATCATGATTTCGTCATAACTTCTCAAATTTTGCTCAAATCACGAAAAACCAAAAGCCAACAGGGTCACACGACCGGCTAGCCTCTCATGGCAATTTTGAAAGTTAAAATACTCCTATTTTAATATTTACAAAATATTGATCAATTGAGCATACATGCTCATTCCAACAAAAATCAAGAATTTCAGTCAAGATGAAACTCTTCTGAAAATTCACAATGTTGCTCGAACGCACATCAGAAAATACTGAAACTCTCAGTACGGAGACACAGACACCATAACAACACGTGCATGCCTTAATGACCGACCAGGGTCATTCTTAGGGCTTGCACAAAGCCGGTCCCACACGTTTTCACACTTTTGACCTAATTTGCGCAATCGCTCATATTGGGCCCAAACTCTCTCCAACCTACCTGGGGATTGCTCAAACGGACAACAATTGGTCCCATGATCACCAAGAGCCGGTCCCACGCTCTCTTGGTCGGTTCCCCATCTTTCATACCTAGGTTTTATCACCTAATGTTGAACCCAACAATATTTCAGTAAATGATGAAACCAACATTTAATTATCATTCTTTCACCAATCCTCAAACTGAGAACCATGGTGCATGCTCACTCGGGCACCGGGCACCACATGGACGCCCATCATCCCATGTGGTCGGTCCCTCTATCACTCATGACCTATTTTCAGCGATTCATCAACTATGATCTGAAATTAGGGTTTTGAATAAATGTTCCACAAATCATCACTCTGAGCACGATTCAAACACTAATGAATTTATGATGGATTCCGTAACCAACATCTGAATTAATCATATAATATTTGGTAGCTTACTAATATTTTAATATTTTATTGGGTCACATCACCAATAAATGTTTCGTCGAATCGAGCAATACTTGCTCGGTTGCTCAAATATTGATCCAGCTATCAATATTTGGTAATTTATCAGTAATTTGTCGAATTGAGCAATACTTGCTCAATTGCACAACAAATTATCAACATTCAGTATTTTTCCGAATTGAGCGATACTTGCTCAATTGTACGTCAAATCATCAACATTCATTATTTTGTAGAATTGAGCAATACTTGCTCAATTGCTCGTCAAATTTTTGATATTCAGTAACTCGTCGAATTGACCAATACTTGTTCAGTTGCTCGAATATTGATCCAACTATTAATATTCAGTAATTTATCAATATTTTGTTGAATCTAGCAATACTTGCTCAGTTGCTCGAATAATCCACATATATTCAGTAGCTCATCAATATTCAACAACTCGTTGAATTTACCATATTTGCTTAGACGAGCAACATTAACATTCATGAATCGCTGAGCATTTGTCAAACATGCTCGATTCAACAAAACCTAGACTCATTGTCAAATCAGTCAACAAATGACAAACTAAATACACGTCTGTCATGCAGACTCCACAATTCGTGAAGACATCAATCACGTCAAATTGGGGGATAACAACTAGGGTTTTGGTCTGGCGGCCTACAGCACGTGGATTTCATCCACGACGAGAAATGTGCGTAAGTTGTGTAAACGGTTGAAGGAGTTAGCAAAGTAGTGGGTGCACGATCCGTCTAGTCTCCACACGACATGGAACTGAATTTACCACGATCTTCCACTTGCCCACTCTTCCACTCATGAAAGCGTCACACTTACAGGGACCAAGGTGTACTAAATTCTGTCTAGATACTCTTGCTCTTTGTCTGTTTGCTCTTAAGGGGTCAAAATTGATAGTTGAGTACAGTGGGAATGTGTTTTTGTTTGTTACACAGGGTGTCAGCTTAGAGGATCGTGTGTTACTTGTTGAAACCTTGTATAAAGTTAATGATTTATGTACTAATTTGATACTTATGACAAAGAAAATAAATCCTACAAGGGTCAATAACTTTTTTATCAGTTGCTTGTTGGAGATAACAGTCTTATTCAAATGAAAAGGACCTTGCAGGGGCTCAAGAAGATGGAAACACCCTCTCCAGTTAGTGTTAGGCTTCTAGTGGGGAAACTGATTATTATAAGGAAATTTAACTGTTTGGTTTTCTCATCTCAGTTGGGTTTCACTGTATTCTCTATCGAATTGTGGAGTATGGGAAATGAAATGATTATGTATTGATTGTCACTGAGTTACACCCTGGAGCACCTTGTTGTATTGGAATTGGTATGTTTGCATGGTGTTTAAGCTGAAGGAAATCCCTTGCAAGAGTGGTGGGATTCATGAAGATACTTCTTGTATTTAAGAGTTGTGAGAGTATAACACAAGAGTTGTTGGAAGAAATAAGTAAGAAGGCTAAGAGTTGTTGGAAGAAATAAGTAAGAAGGCTACTGGTGTTTTTACTCGACAAAAAAATATACATCTGAGGTGTCCTTTCATGGGAATTCAAATAGGCATTTACAAAGAAGCCAGTGAAGTATTTGATGACACTGTGCATGGTAATGACGTGTTTGATGAAGGACTCAACCATCGGCACAAGGAAGTTATGGGTGAAATAATAGGACAACTAAAGCATCGGGAGTTTTGTGACGGACCAGAGAATTTTGCTTCCAGCGGGTCGAATTACGGATCGCTTGGCAAGCTCCGACTCTCTAATACGCCACTAAAGTGAAAATTTCGTTTAATCCTGCACACTATAGAAATCTCATTAGTCTCAAGGTCGTAATTCTATGAGCATATGTCCCATACCATAATACTCATAAAATTCGACCAGGGTTCCAATTCAAAAATTAAGAGACGGCCGGTTGCCTAAGATTAAAGTTGGCCAGTTGCCCAAATGGTAGACGGCCAATTTCCAAAATTAACACGGGCCAATTGCCCAAACAAACGGCCAGTTGCCAAGGTCAACACGGCCCAATTGCCCAAAAATGACAGACGGCCAGTTGCCAAAAATCAACACGGGCCAATTGCCCGAAAACGGGAGATGGCCAGTTGCCAACTCGGTCGTTTGCACTACTAATAACTCTCATGGCCAGTTGCCACTACTAAGATTTCCATGGCCAGTTGCCACCACTAATAATTCTCATGGCCAGTTGCCACCACTAATAATTCTCATGGCCAGTTGCCACCACTAAGGTTTCCATGGCCAGTTGCCACTACTAAGATTTCCATGGCCAGTTGCCACTACTAATAACTCTCATGGCCAGTTGCCACCACTATGATTTCCATGGCCAGTTGCCACTACTAAGATTTCCATGGCCAGTTGCCACCACTAATAATTCTCATGGCCAGTTGCCACCACTAATAATTCTCATGGCCAGTTGCCACCACTAAGATTTCGGTTGCCACCACTAAGATTTCCATGGCCAGTTGCCACTACTAAGATTTCCATGGCCGAGTTGCCACTACTAATAACTCTCATGGCAGTTGCCACCACTATGATTTCCATGGCCAGTTGCCACTACTAAGATTTCCATGGCCAGTTGCCACTACTAATAACTCTCATGACTAGTTGCCGGTGACAAGGTTGCAATCATCTCCGAATAGGTGGTATGAACTGCCAAGACAGCAACCAATCTTCCAGATGATATGAACACCCTTGTAGAGTTGTGCTGAACCGCATAGCGGCTGCCTACGTACCCTCTTCGTTGCTCGAAGGGATCAAGCACGACCGTAGTTCGTCAAATTTTATTTAGATAGTATGAACTAGTAGCAACTATCTCTCATCTGACATCAAGTAAACTGATTTCCGTTTGCAGTGTAAATGACGAATTCTATGTAGAGGCACTAGTTACTGTGAGTAGGACAAAGGTTACCAAAAACAATCCATATTTCCAAAAATGCCAACTCATGGTTTATAGCCTTCAAAACTAATCATGTACTTGACTTTACCAAGCTTAGACATGTACTAATTGTACTATTACAAAAAAACAAAATGAAAAATCAAATAAGATTTTTCACAAACAAACATCTCAAAGGGATGAGGTGTAGAAGCCGGTGTAGAAACCACACATTAATAAAAAAAAGGAAAAAAAAAATGGGCGTACAAGTCTAGAAATAGGCTCCGAGATTGAAAGGAAATAAAGAAAAAACCAACTTCTCAAAGCTTTATTAAGAGCCACATCATTACAGCCAACTAAGATTGCTAATTTGGTTCAATGACATCTTATTATATTGTCAGCACACCAATGGTTCACTAACAATTCAAAATGCTAAATGTTAAGTACACTTAATCTATAATTCACACAGATAGTTTCCACTTGAATAACAACCAAAGCAATACTCAGTTTCTATAACAGAGATACGGCGGAGCGGCTACGATGTCACATAAACAAGTACACAGTTGTTTTACCTTTTAAGAAAAGGTAACTTCTTGGATTTTATCTTGTAAACATAAGTGATATCATTTAAGGAAGGCATAGATTCAAGGAAAATGCAAAGTTATCCCAAATCTAAGGAAAATGCATAGATTCAAATTGCATTACCCATTTATGTCAATACTCATCTGTAGACCGACATGGTTTCATGCGAATTCTGTACCAAAAAGCTACTACTCTGAAATATTGTGCATAATCCAACCACATATAATTCAAATCTTAAAGACTTAAACACATAACCTTTTCATGCCACATTCATCTTAGAGAATCAACCCATTTGGTTCTGCTCTCACCAAAAATGGAGACAAATAGATCCTACACAAAATTTTCCATTGCAAGCTAAATATACAACGATGTATCGACGGACATCCGATATCATTGAGGGACCATTTAAAAAATAAAATAAATGTACATCCTAAAATGAGATCAAAGGTATGACAATAATAGTACTGTGACTTACCGTTTCATTTGCATTCACTTCGAACACAATAAAATAAAGAAACATGCGTAGGGATGTACAAGATTTCTGCTTTACAGATTGCAGTCCCAGTTTATCCAATGTCTGCAGTAATAAACGTCACCCGATCTTTTTGAAATTTAAACTGCAGCCTTATTAATCAGTATAGAACAACATATCCAAAATTCAGAAACTTTCATCGGCTCATTAAAGAGATTCATACACTAAAACATTACTGGTTTCAATACCGAAATACAGAACTCAGCTGGAATTCCCTTGTTCTTTCAGGTATCTAAAATTATCCAATCCTTATGAAATTTTTACAGAATGTCACCTATACTGTAATGAACAACATACTAAAATTTCAACTCAATCGGATATACAGAAAATGAGATGCAGCCATTGTGAGTAGGCTGTTCAGGATTTTAATCCTGCTGAAGGCAGTCATGATAAGTTTGTTGATTTCGGTACTCAACGTTATCTGATCTTCCTCAAATTCTTACCATACTTTCATGAAATAATGAAAAACGACATACTTAAAATTCATAATATTCCAACGATTGGATTTAAATATATCATCAAAACTAAACTAGGGTTCACAAAGTTGAATTATAATCAAATCATGCAATTCATCACCAAGAGCTTGTTAAACACAAATTAAGCAAGATATCAAAGTACCCAATCAACATGTTGATTTAAAGAGTGGTTTGTATTAGAAACCCCAAATCATGAAGAATCCTAATTTCAAAATTCCCAAATCAAGGCATTCATACATGAAATTGATATTGCTTACAAATTACCTATTGTTCTTGGCATGCAAACCCACAGCAACCGTTCCTTTGAAGATTCTCTAACTCACCCCTATCTCACCAATCTCTAGAAAGGTTTATCCACGATTTAGGTTTGAGAAATATGAACCCAAAAATCATTCGAGAGAAAGAAAAGAATATAGGAAAGGAGAAGTTTCATATTCATTCAACTCTTCATGCTATAGTTTCATAACTTCCAAGCTCTTCTCTTCTCTAGTTCTTAGGTTTCTCTTCTCTGTAAGAGAAAGGATTAACACTTTCCCAGAGAAAAAAAAAATGAAGAAGAAACCAAGGTTTTCCTATTTTATCACATTTGATTAAACGAGTGACCAGTTTACCCTTGACTCACTCACACAAATTTGCCACATGCATGGTGACGTGGAGGGCTGCATGCACAACTATTTTGGCACCCTTACATGTGCTGGAGGCTATCAAGTGCCTTATAAAAACCCTATTTTGCAACTTGGGCAGACTCAGAGTATTAAAAACATTCTAACTTGGGTTCCTTGAGTTATTTTAAGTGAAATGTTTATAATTCCAAACTCTAATGGGTTGAATTAAACCGGAGAAAAGATTGGGGCCTTACAAGTTTGGTGGTGATAAGGAAGTCGTATGCAAGAATTCAGGGCAGTCTTATGACAATGTGGAGGTGAACAAGAATGACCGATCCTTAGATGCAGTTAGAATTCTTCTTGTCCATTCCAGGTTCATGGATTGTTGGGTATGGGAGTTGGATGCCGTACAACTACACGACCTACATTAATGTTCCAACTCCATGTTTAGTCCAATATCACATCACCAGGGATACTTTGCTCAAGTTGGTTGTTGAACAGGTACCTATTTTCACCACATTATATGGTTTTCCCATACTCGGACTATACAGTAAAGGATGCATGGTCGTCCTTGGATGGTTTTGGCCAGAGTTGTTCTTCAAATTAGTTGTTCTCCTCAACGCACCACAATTCAACACCCTCGAACAGCTAGTAATATTAAAGGATCTCTTATTCTCAAGGGTGCCTTCGCAGTCGGAAGCAGTAACATTTTTAAAATTATTCGTTGTTGCGATGGAACCATGAACAATAATGGCACTTCAAGTCATGCTTCTTTTAATACCTACTAGGCAGTGACTTACAAAGATGGTGAGTTGTTTAACCTTGAGATAATAAGTGCCAGTGGCTCGATTTCACTGATTATTTTTTAAGAAGAAACCTCTCGCACGTATGGTTACAAAAATTCACAAGGGAAGACCAGTTGCTATGGGCTTTGTGTTGAGATCATAAGAGTCACATTTTTGGTGGTGCCGGTGTCCGTGAACAAGCTGCAGCAACAGTGCCTTCCGTTAGCCAGGATCAACCTCATTTCATACCTTTCATCCTTGAGGACAAGGATGATTTGGAGGAGTAGGTATTTTTCATATACCTGGGGTAGGATAGAAAGAGTAATTATGGTATTTCATTATTATTGTAAGGGTAGTTTAGGTACTTGTATGTCAGGGGAAGTGTCCGGCTATATTATCCAGGAGAGCTGTAGTTGTGAGTTATCAATGAATTAATAAAATGAATTAACCTCTCTCTCAAGTTCTTTTGTTCATCTCTATTTGTGTCTTCCCCTCCTGTAATTCGTCTAATTCTTCATCTAACCTACTAATTCCTTCTATCGATCATCAATAATCTCTAACCCTATCAATCCGATCTATTTCTGTATATCCAATTGTAGTGATGTTCACTACATAACCCTATATAGGCGACTTCAACGCCTTGGCTATTACAGGCCCACTATGGAAACCCAGTCTCGGGCGCTACAAGAATCCTGCTCCAACTGCGAAGTACTGCCACAACAATCTGAGGTATTAATCATTGTAGTTGCAGGAAATCCCAAAATACACCCCTCATTATAATTCACTTAACTAATTCATTGAAAGATGAATAACTAAGAATGTTTATTAATTATCTTCTTCCAGTTTACACAGGAAAATAGAATTATACTTAAGAAATTACAAACACTTTCCCCGTTTCTCTCTCCTAATGACTTATTTTCCAATTCAAAAGATCCCCCTCACAACAGACTCCTCATCCCTTTATATAGGGTAATACATAGTGAATGACAGCTAGGCTGTCCTTTATTTTCGGGAATGTCTCGCGAAGTGTCGCAAGCGTACAAATATTCATACTCGCGACACTTCTTAACCTTCGCCAAGTTTCGTATCTTTCTATCGTCAGGCAAGTTGCGTCATTTATTTTAGTCCCCTGCGATATCCTCGCAGTGTTATCGTGTGTTATCTTCGCGAGTTTTGTATGTTGCGATATAATGATCCCACATCTTGCCTCTTCTCATGTCTTCTCTGCGAAGGAGAGAATGTCATGAGAATCAACATTTTGAATTGCCGCAACTGCTTATCTATATCTATTTCAGTCCCATATTTTCACACGAGCTTTATTACAGGTGTCTATTCTTCCATTATCTTCCTGACACGTCTCTTTCAACCACTTATTCTTGACCATTCACGTTCCCTCTCGCATTAAATGCCCTCGTTTTTCCCGAGGATTTTTCTCTCTATATATAATTTTCATATCTTTCTCTTTTCCTCTTTCGTTTTCCCTCTGCAATTTTTCTTTAACTCTCTCCTTCCGCGATTTACGCTTCTATTACTGCAAATCTTCAATCTTTTCTCTTAATCTTCGATTCTTTATCCATTCCCATACTGATAATGGCTTCACTTAGTCGTATGTACAAACCTCGTTTTATTGAGACTCAAAAGAAGTTGCAAGATAAAGGCTTTACCTTATCTACCATTCCTGATCAAGAATGTTCATCTATACTTACTACAAAGTTGTTTTCTGATCATCAATGTGATGATCAAAAAATTATTGTCTCGCTAGGTCAACTCCTCGCGGAACTTCCCATTCCTTTATATGATCCTGAGATGCCACTCTTTTATGAAATTCTTTCCCATCCAAACTTCTCGCGAGCTGTCTATCAGTTGAGCGGCGATTGTATCCGCCTAATGCTTGAGTTTGCCAATCGTGGCGCTGACAAAGGATCTTTATATCCTAACCGTGTTAGAAACCCCAATTGCGTAAACTTAGAAATAATCCCTGAAAAGTATACTGCAGAGAACTTTTTTGAGAATTATGAAGTAATAGGCATGAGAAATAAGAAATCTCGCTGGGGCGCTCGGTTGAGAAGAAAAGATAATATCCCTGAGGATAAATTACTCATGAACGATATCGATTGGCATTCTGGCAACAACACTACTCCTCGCCATTCCAAAGATGAGAAGTGGTGGGTTGTACCCTTGTTCTTAAGCGGATCTTACATAGCAGGTTCGCATGTACTCCTGCAAATCTCGCAGCTATCATCCTTGGGAATTTAAATGGCACGAGAGGGCAAAAGAGGTATGTCTTCAAATTTTGTTTTTGCAATCTCTCTTTTCTCTTGTACTCATTGAGTTTGTAAAATTTCCAGATTGACAAACTGAGGAAAAGCTACAAGATAAATCCATTGGCAAGTACCCTGGCAATACTTCAATCGCTTACAGATGAAGTAAGAAATATCCCTTTTGTTACTTAACAATATTGTTGCCTCTATTTCTTATCTTCATTTGTATGCGAAGATTGACGCCGAGGAAATGCAAGCTGCGAAGGTTAAAGGCAAAACTAAAGCCAATGCTCGCAAGGATAAATCTTCTGCTCCATCATCTAAGAAACGAAAAATTCAATCTTCCTCTCATCTTAGCTCAAGTTCCGGATCTTCCGACGAGGATGATAATGATAATGATATGAATTCATCTTTCCAAAAAGAAACTCAATCATCCAATTCTCCTATGGATCAGTTGTTCAGCATCTTCTCGGATTCTCTTCAAGGAATAGGAGATACTCGCCTAACTTCTATATGCGAGGCTCTCGCCAAAGTGTGCAATGCTACATTGCTGGATGGCAATGACTCTTTCAATGGGGTTTCTAGATCTGTATCCCCTAGCTTTTTAAATGCGCTTAATTCGTTGGTATGTACGAATTCATATTTCCCTTCCAATTTCAATTTTTAATTTATATCTTAATAATCCTTTTATCTTCCCCCGTAGGCTGGAAAAACTTCTTTTGTGGTTGCCTCAGATCTTGAAAGGAGGTACAACATTCAATTGAAAAAGAATACTCAACTTTGCACAAAGATCAAAGAATTAGAAGTTGAGTCTGCGAGATCTCGCGAAAAAATCCAGCAACTGGAGACTGAGTCTTCTGCCCAAAAGGACAAAGTTACCACTCTTCAAAACGCTAATCAGCAACTTTATGGTATAAAATTTTTCTTCTCTTATTACTTTTATTTTATCAATTGCCTGTTGTTACCTGACTTATCACTTTCGCAGATATATACAACCTCTCCGAAGAAGCTATTCTTCTCCATTCATTTCCCGAGCCTATGGATAATGACATTCTTCTCGCTCATCTCAACAATTCTTTAAGTAGTTCGTCGAACAAAATTAACTCCCTTTCATTAAATGAACTCCAAACCAAATATCGCCTCTTAGAAATTGAGCACAGATCTAGTTTAAGTGCAGCCAACCAGTTTAAACAAATGTACCTCGAGTCTCATGAGAAAATCAAGATTTTAAGAAAGAAAATTAGTGACCATATAGATGACAAGGATCGCATTACTAATAATGGCGCCCAAGCATTATTAACATTTCAAAAGTCCCTTCTCGAAGTACAAATGGAGCGAGATGAACTGCTTCGCCAGAATTCCTTACTTAGTGAGCGAGAAAATCAAATTCGTTCACTACTTATTATAAATAATGATGATGAGTTCACTTGGGCTGCGAAAGTCTTAGATAACGCCAGGAATAACTTAGGTGTTGATGTTAGTCTTCATGCCGAGCATACTTCCTTGGTTAAAGATATGATATCTGACAGAGAAGGTTATTTATTATACCTTACTGTTTCTTATCTCTCGTAGTATTCTTTGTCACGTTGTTAACTTATCGTTGTTTATTTGTAGAATCCGAAAAGAGATTTCAAGCAAGGATTGGAGAACTCGAATCTGAGAAAGAACAACTCGCAAATAACCTCACCTTTCGCGAGAATAGATATTCCAAGTTGAAGAAAAAATTTCAAACTACAGTGGCAAATTTCAATAATGATGCTGTTCGATTTCGCAACCAAGCCATGGAGTACGTTTGTAATGATCACAAAATCCCTCTTTGTTCATATCCTTGGCTTTCTGAAGAAGTTCCTGAGAATTTTCCTGTCTCAGACGTTTCTGATAGTGAGGCCAGCGAAAAAAAAGAACTTAGCGATGAGAATAATAGAATTGAAGAATCAGATAAAGGAGAAGAATCATCAAAGAAATAATTCCTTTTATTTCTTTCGCTGCCTGTAATATCTATACATTTCTGTATCTCTTTATTGCAAATTTCTTGGATTATCAACCATAGATTCGATCTTTATTTCCCTTTCTTGGCAGTTCTTCCTTGTAATATAATTGGCTAGTGTTTATTGATGTATAATTCTTTCATTGGAAGATGAATAACAATATTTCATCTTTTTCATTCCCATACTTGCCTCTGTTATTCATCTCCGTATGAAAGATAATAGTTATTTTTGAAGGATGAAACTTCCGAAATTCATACTTTCTTCCTCTGACCATTGAATATACAATCATTTTGAACTTTATCTCTAGTGATGTTGAAATTTATCATTGCGACGAGATCGCAAGGGATTTCCATAAATGTAGAAATCTATTGATCTCGCCTTATCATTTTTGGTGGTCTTCTAAGTAAGACCTTCCTAATTAAAGGTCTTACTCTGCCACCCTTTGTTGCGGCAAGGTCGCAGGACGTCTTTACACTTGCATGTAAAAACCCATTGACCTTGCCTTATCATTTTTCAAGTATTTTTGCCTCTGCAGGATATTTTGCTTGCAACAATATGACAGGCCTAAACTTTCTTGCGAAAATAAAAGAGCCATGACATTGTCGTCTTGCGACGAAATCGCAGGACGTCTTTACACTTTCATGTAAGGACCCATTGATCTCGTCTTACCCTCGCGTTAGTATTATTGCCTCTGCAGGATCATTGCACAAATATAACAAGCCTAAGTTTCCTTGCGAAAACAGAGCCTCATGACATTTGCGTCTTTGGCACTTATCAGCTCCCTAATGGAGGGTGCCGCCCTTATCATCTCCCTGGTTGCCCCTTCAAGGAGGCGTACATCGGCCATACAAGGCTAGCTCCTCCCATCCGGTCTTAATAACAACTGGTTGTTTTCGCAGCCTCTTATCCCTTATACCTATAGAGTTTATGGTTACAAGGCTGCACCCTAAGTGGAGTTTTCTTCGGGCCGAGTGCAGCATGCGCCAAGACTTGTCAAGAGTGGTAAGGAAGTTCCATGCTCCTCGCACTCTTGACTCAACCGTGTACCTCGGCGCCTTGATCATATGCTGACTCCTTGGAAGAGACCCTCGGTCGCCCAACCAGGGTATAACCTTATATATATAGTTGGGAATCCAAGGTACCTCTTCCGGATAGGCTTTCATGGGCCCCAAATCTCCATGACCCAGGTTCCGGGAGCGGTGTAACCCTTTCCCTGGGCCATGTCAAGAGATACCCCCTTATATGACGCACTTTAGGTCTTACATTTGCCTCTTACGAAATATCATTCGCGAACTAGGGTGTACGCCATAAAGGTTCGTCCCATTCATTTACTCATTCAATCATTTAATTGCTTCAATCATTCAATCGTTCACATTTAATTGCTTCAATCATTCAATCGTTCACATTTAATTGCTTCTTGACATTCATTTTGCGAAGCCCTCGCACACTTTTTTTTTTATTTTATTTATTTGCGACATTCTCGCGCATCAATTCTTCTTTACCTTGCCTTTGATATATTATTTGTTGATTATTTACTTCTTATGCCTTTTGCTCATTGCACTCTTTGCCTCTTCATCATCCCAATCCTTGAAGGACTCCTTCGCATCATAACATTCACCTACTTTCATGCACTCACCTGCGACACTTCGCGATATTTCTTCATTTCTTATCTCTATAACGTCTACCATCAACTTCTCTTTTCTCTGCTCATCTTTCATGTTCTGTTTCCAACCTTTCCTTTTAGCATTTCTTTCTTCGCAGCTCTCTACATCAACCTCGTAACACTTCTGTCCTTCCTTCCAATCTCCTTTTATAATTCCAATACCATTTGGATGGGGGAATTTTATACATTGATGGTATGTTGACGCTACTCCCAAGATTTCGTGCAGCCACGGCCGCCCAATCAATGCATTATAGGGCGATTCCACGTCAACCACACAGAATAAAATATCGGCTGACAATCCTTGTAAAGGTATTCTCATGTGAACATCTCCTTTAGGTTTGTTCGCTGTGCCATTAAAACCGTATATTTTGTATGTCGAGGGGATCAAACTTTCATCTTCTCCTCCCATAGTCTTATAAGTATGGTAGAAAAGAATATTCACCGAACTTCCTGTATCGATTAGGATTCTATTGATTGCCCAACAACTTTCTGCTTCATCATCTTCTCCATCAACTGGTTTTGGATTAATGTCCAGCTTTACCACCAGCGGGCTATCATGCACTTCTCTTCCTTTGGGAACTTCATCTGCAGAGAAAGATATAATCTGCAACTGCCACTCTTTCAATTGCGACGTTCTCGCCAGATTCATTACTTCTTTATCATTAACATCCCTCGCATAGACTCTACGGAGCACGTTATCGTGAAAATCTTCAATTGTACGATATGAATGAACTATAGAGTTGCAAAATAGATTTTTAGCCTTCTATTACGTCCTCCCATTTGTACTTCTAGTGTGAAAGGATTCTTCGCAGCTTCTGCGATGGCTTCATCCAATTGTCTTCTTCCTCCTTCCTTTCTACTATTCAACAATTCTCTCATTTCTGCTAGTTCTTTCAAGATTTGCTCATTTGCCTCAGAACTTGGTTCTGCTGGTCTTTTTAGCTCTGCTTCTCTCCTCCTGCGCTCATGCCTGCTTTGACTTTCTTGTTCGTTATGTTCTTCTCTCCTTTCCCTGCGACTTTCTCCTTCATCTCTTTCATCAATTCGCACACCATTATACCTATTGTTCTCTCTTCTGGGCTGCCTATCAGCTCTCCTCTGTACCCTCTCGTATTCTTCATTAATATTTCTATTGACACGATTTTGTTCTCGCCTTCTTTCTCGGTTGTCATGATTATTCTGCCGGATTGCTTCTTCCAGTTCTTGATTTTCCACTTCTGCTCTTACTCTCTCCCTTTCGCGAGCTAAGCGTGCTTGTTCAACATAATGTCTCTCAATGTCATCCTCGATCTCTTTTTGCCTTCTCAGTGCTTCTCTTCCATGCAATATTACTCTTCCTTCAGCGGCTGGATCATTCGGCCCCTGAAATCGCCTAGTTTCTTGATTTTCCTCATTATGCTCATCTTGGAAATTCTCGAGATGTGGAATATAACGATCTTCTGTTTCCTCTCTTCTTCCGTGATGTTCTGAACTTGGATTTTGTGTTTCTCGTTGGTTTTCTACCTCGGTATTTTGTGTTGGTAAGACTCTCCTTCTTTCTTCCCTAGTTGATCTTGAACTCGATCTCGCAGCGCTTCTCGATCTTCTATTTTGCAATCTCATATTTTCCATCCTTAATTCATGATTCTGTCTTGTCAAATTTGCTCGCTCCTCTGCTTCTAGTCGCCTCTCTTCATGTATCGTTTGTCTCAATGTTTCCAATGTTGTGATTTCTTCATTTCCTGGATTCATTTCCCCATTCATTCCTTGATCTCCTCCTCCTTGTCCATTGTTTACCAATTGCTGCCCTTCTTCCCTTTCATCCTCAGAATCTGTCCTCCAAGTGTGCACACTTACTCTATCGTAATCCACAGTTTCATTTGCTATCGGGGAATTAAAGCTTGGACATGATTCTCTTCATCATTCCTCATATTCATCCTTGACGATTCTCCTCTTTCATTTCTCCTTTATCCAGCAAGTCTTCCACTTCTTCTCACTGGTTGTTCAAGTACATTTCTTCTTCTAGCCATTTTTCTTTTGGTAAATTTTTTGAAAATTATCTCAAATTTCTTTCTTGTTAATTCAAATTCTTCCAAATCTCTATACCAATCTTTGCTCAGTTAATGATACTGTTCTAAGCCTGTTTCTAGCGCCAATATGTAGTTGCAGGAAATCCCACAATACACCCCTCATTATAATTCACTTAACTAATTCATTGAAAGATGAATAACTAAGAATGTTTATTAATTATCTTCTTCCAGTTTACACAGGAAAATAGAATTATACTTAAGAAATTACAAACACTTTCCCAATTTCTCTCTCCTAATGACTTATTTTTCCCTCCCACAGCTCCTTCTTACAACAGACTCCTCATCCCTTTATATAGGGTAATACATAGTGAATGACAGCTAGGCTGTCCTTTATTTTCGGGAATGTCTCGCGAAGTGTCGCAAGCGTACAAATATTCATACTCGCGACACTTCTTAACCTTCGCCAAGTTTCGTATCTTTCTATCGTCAGCCGTTGCGTCATTTATTTTAGTCCCCTGCGATATCCTCGCAGTGTTATCGTGTGTTATCTTCACGAGTTTTGTATGTTGCGATATAATGATCCTACAATCATACACCATATTGGGGACTGGCGAGACCCATATATTAGATACTTGCAAGATAAGATTATGCCTCCAAAGAAGCGGGAAGCAGCACAACTGATTCAAAAAGCCAAAAAATTTGTATTCAACGAAGGAATACTTTATCGAAAAAGTGTCAACGGGAAGTTACTAGGATGCTTAGACGGAGATGACATCCAGGTTGTTTTAAAGGAGATGCATGAAGGAGAACACCAGGGCAAGAGGAAATCATTTCTTCTAGTCCATGAAAAGTACTATTGGCTAACCATGGAAGACGATATAATTTTATTTGTCAAAAAGTGTCATCAATGCCAGATTCACGACAACCTCATCCATACTCATTGTCTTCCTCTGTTAGAGAATAGCTCGGTTGAACCCACCAAGCGTTGGTATGTCAAGTTTGGTTTTCATATTTTAGTGAATCAAAACTTATTTAAAAAGGCGCTTGATTATGTACTAGAGTCAACTTCGTATAGGTTAGCTTGAAAGTATTAGGATATGAGACATCACAAGTATTGCGAAGACTTGAAGAAGTGAAGAAGTAAGAAGCTACAACGAAAACATCATCCTTTTGCTTGAGGTTAGTGATATTTGACTTAGATTGTTTCATTCCCTAACGTATCTTTCAAGTCGTGCATATTGAAAACAAAACTGCGAAGCATGAACACTCTAGTTAGACATAGTATTAAGGAATACAATACGAGGTTTATTGCTCAACCATTAAACTTTGTAGATAAGACATCGACATAATTGTTTAAATGCTACTGTGATTATGTATGGGTATGAGGTGAGTATTTCATACTAGGAAACAATGTTTTACATGTGTTTTAAGGAAGTAAATTCATGAACTTGTTTTGTGAATCGAAAAGGAAATCGCCAGGCATTATAGGTATTGTTATTCATTGCATATCTTGTGAACAACCAATATGTGTGATTAGTATAACCGCTCATGACTTGTTTGTGTTCTTGGTAAAATTATTCACAAAGGCCCGACTTTTGTATTGGTATGACTTTTATTAGTGAAAACGATCTTAAGTAATCACCTGAGATGGTATGATCGAGTTTGTGATTGTGTAAGACCAACTCTGGGTAAAGGGGAACCGATCCTAGTAAGAGGTGCAACACATCACAAAGGGGAATCGATACTTGTATGAGGTGCAACATGTTTTAGCAGAAAGGGGAATCGATCCTATGAACATGTACAACACATTCAAGTTAGATACCATATATATGTGGGGAACCGATCCTAGTACCTAGTCAACCGAATTTTGGAAAGCTAGTGTGACTATGCACAGTACTCACATGGAGGTAGAACCGAAACTTGTTTTGGTAGAACCGTTTAACCCATGATTGGTGATTGAGTGTTCTTGATCAATCACATAGTTCTTGAAAGTCAGATGAATAGTTTCTAAACTTGTTTGGATTTGTGGCAAATCGGTTTCAAGATTGTAAGTATGAAAGAGGACTTACAGACCAAGGATGTCAACATACTTTGGATATATGTAGTAACGCTTATCTTTAATTGTTCAAAGTTATTCCTTAATACCTAAAGGAAGAAAGTCCCAGGATCGAAACATAAATAAGTTAAGAATCTTTTATTTAAGGTTTTTAATTTTATTTTAGGAAAATGAGAATTAGTAATGTGCATTTACTAGTTGGAGATTTTCCAAAAAGATTTTCGGTCAATATTTTGGACAGAGCATTTCCAGGAATTATGGAAACCGAATTTGGAATATATTGCATATCTTGAGAATATTTTCGGTTTTGGAAATTCCTTGGCGTCCAAACTTCCTTGTCTATAAATACTTGAAGTTTGCATTTATAGCAAACTAATCCTTCGTGACGGCAAACTTCCTCGGTTGTGTTGTTACTGATGAAGCCGCCTATTCGGAGAGGAGAGTAACCTAATTAGGCGAAATCTCTTACGGCCGCTCAGTTTTAAGTCTTCTTTGGGATTGAGAAGCTCTATTAGTACCGTTGGTGGAAAACTAGATAATTGCGATTTATCTTGTGTTTTCGATTGATTTGATTGACTAACGGTGGTTGAACTTTGATTGCACCTAGTTTGTTTATGCTTGAGAATCTTCTCTTCTGATATAAGATTCACTCAAACTAGATCGAAGTTATGACAGGGATCTTTAGACTGTTTGTAGATCTAAAGACGTCTTGTGATAATCCATTGTTAACAGACTCCGTTCTATGCGTGATTGATCACAAGAGATTCAAGTTATTGTGTGCAGGCGTTTATTGAAGATATAAGAAGATTTGAAGACAAAGAAGATGAAAAAGCGGGGGTACAACAACCACACACAATATTTCGCTTAGCAATCTGTATGGATAAACTCCAATATACTTTCTAGAGAATCAACTAGACAGTCAGACTCAATCTAGATAAAAAGTATATTAAAGAGTTTATATCTCGATCTCTTTATTTGATCTTTACTCAAGAAAATAGAAATCAGCGAGTCTTTATCAAAGAAAGATAACTTGGATAGTACCAAAGAACAATATCCAAGTGTCAATCAATTTAAATCAACAACCTAAAGGCTAGGATATTCTAATTTATTGAACCTAACGCACAACCTGTGATATTTAAATTATATAAACAAATATAACGCGGAAATAGAAATAACACAGATACCAGAAATTTTGTTAACGAGGAAACCGCAAATGCAGAAAAACCCCGGGACCAAGTCCAGATTGAACACACACTATATTAAGCCGCTACAGACACTATCCTACTCCAAATTAACTTCGGTATGGACTATAGTTGAACCCCAACCAATCTCACACTGATCCAAGGTACAGCTATGCTCTACGCCTATGATCCCAGCGGGATGCTACGTACTTGATTCCCTTAGCTGATATCTCACCTACAACTAAGAGTTGATACGACCCAAAGTCGAAGACTTTAATAAACAACTCTGTATCGCACAAAAAAGTCTATGGTAATAGATAAATCCGTCTCCCACGAATATACCTACGAGTTTTTATTCCGTCTTTTGATAAATCAAGGTGAACATGAACCAATTGATAACCCGGACTTATATTCTCGAAGAACAACCTAGTATTATAAATCACCTCGCAATAATCTTAATCGACGTAGTAAAAAAAGATATTGCGGAATCACAAACGATGAGATGAAGTGTTTGTGATTTCTTTTCTATCTTGCCTATCGGAGATATAAATCTCAAGCCAATTATTCCAATTGTACTCGTACAATAGAAACAACAAGATCAGATCACACAATTACAAGAAAAGTAGTATCAGTCTGGCTTCAAAATCCCAATGAAGTCTTTAAGTCGTTAACCTGGTTTAGAGAAGAAAACCCAAGGTTAAAGGAGAATCGACTCTATCTTATGCAACTAGTATCACACGTAAGGTGTGGGGATTAGATTTCCCATTTGCTAGAGTGCTCCCTTATATAGTCTTTCAAATCATGGTTTGCAATCAATGTTAGCTTAGTAACAAAGCATTCAATATTCACCGTTAGATGAAAACCTGATTAGATTCAAGCTAATATTTCTCAACCGTTGGATCGAAACCTTAAATTGTTACACACAAATGGAATGTCCAATTTTGGGTTTATGTAACCGTTCCCAAACATTAACATTTGTTGGTTCAATAATAGTTAACCAAATGGTTATCCATATGAGAAATTTCATATCAACCATATTCTTCTTCACCATAACTAGTTCAAATGACTCAAATGAACTAGTTAGAGAGTTGTTCAATTACTTAGATCTTATGTAACTATACAAGACACAATCGAAGCAAAAACAGTTTGATTCACTCGAATCGGTTCATGAACTTTATAACCACGGTTTGCAAAAGCATTCCTTAGTTTATATAAACATGAGTTCAAGAACACCCGATTTTAGATATAACCTACTCAAGTTCGCGGACTTAAACTCACGGAAGGAGTTCACAAACTCCAGCAGAAATTCTCGGGTCGAGAACTTCCGCCAAATCTCGGACTGAGTTTGCGGACTTGGCTCACGCCACATTCCATTTCTCTTGATCAACAAAGTTCGCAAACTTTGTTTCAAGGAATAAGGACTTATATATATATATATATATATATATATATATGTGTGTGTGTGTTTCCACAACAATGCTTATATCCTACCAATGGTTATGTAATCTAAACTCTCATTCAATCATTGAAACATTCTTAGAGAACGTTATATAGCCGTTATTCACATACCATTTTTCGTCAGAGCAATTTTTAAAGTGATTGAAACATAACATGACTTTCGTCACTAGTTAAAGATGAATTTGGCTAAAGCGAAAGCTTACCAACACATATTTCGAGAAATAGATAGGCGAGTTAAACTCGGCTCGAAATAACAAATGTGTATAATGAAAGTCTATATATCAAAACGACTTTTGTCTCAAGAATAGGAGATAGAGTAAATAGACTTTTGAGTGACATATAAGTTCAAGTCTCCACATACCTTTTAGTCGATGAAGTTCCACCAGTTCTTTGAGTAGTCCTTCGTCTTGTATGATGATTGCCATTGAGATCAACTACACTTTCTATCCTAGTCCGAGACCTTTAGCTATAATAGGCTAGAAATCAATACTTATAGTTTTGATCACTAACATTGACAAACATGCTTGAGATAGAAACGCATGCGAGTTCGACTGATCAATGATCTAACAATCTCCCCCTTTGTCAATTTTAGTGATAAAACTATTAATACATATGGAATTGTAGATGGTGGATTTTTAACAAAGGGAAAAACCGTAAAATCATGATGCATGTTTCTGACACGGCTTTCAGGCAAGCGACGATTCATATTTTACGAAGCCACGATGAATATGTCTTTCGAAAAGCCTCCACTAGCTGAGCGTTCGATCCCTAACATGTCGTCGTGCCCTTTATGTAGAATAACATAATTGGGCGGTTATCCATAGATTGAGAATAATAACGCCTTTAGGACGTCGATGATACTCAATGTTCCCTGACTACATGAGAGATACCCCCCTCTACATAGAAGAATGATTGGGTGGTTCTCCGTAAGATTGAGAGCAATAACGCCTTCAGGACTTCGGTGACACTCACTGTTCCCTGACTATGTAGAGAGATCATGTATAGATCCAGGCGGTTCTCCGTAAGATTGAAGGCAATAACGTCTTCAGGATTTCGGCAACACTCGATATTTCACTGACTATACGCAAGAGATTAAATTATATCGTGACATTCACCACCGAATTCCTAGAAGATAATCTATCTTATCTCATTACTCCAATTTCATGATCGAAATGGTAATAGATAAATGTATTACTCCGATTTCATGATCGAATCCACGGTTGATCTCATGAAATGGTAATAGATATTACTCTGATTTCATGGTCAAACCCACGACTGGTCTCATGAAATGGTAATATCACAACTTATTTTATTACTCCGATTTCATGGTCGAATCCACAACTGATCTCATGAGATGGTAATAACTACCTTCATTACTCTGATTTTATGGTCGAATCCACGATCCCATGGAATGGTAATACCTATTTTATTATTCTGAATTCATGGTCGAATCCACGGCTGATCCCATGAATTGATATTAAAAACTACTCACTTTTATTACTCAGTTTCATGAATCATTCTCCACTGAATTTCATGAATTAGTAATAAATACTCAATAATTGGGCATCTGGACTTCCATTGAGTAAGCCCCATAAATTGGTGCGAGTGTACTCGACAATGATGCACGAACGAGCACCCAAATGCGCTAACGCGCATCCAAAATATGGACAAATGAGGAATCCCGTACAAAACAGGAGACAAAAAATAATAACATTAAAATAATGGAGAAGCGCCCATGGGCCGGGCCCACCGGCCGGCCGGCCGTGCCCTAGTCGTGGCCGGTCCCATGCTTCCTCCATTATTTTCCTTATTTTTTGTATTTTTCATAAACTCATGAAGACTCCTCCATTCTAGCAACTTTCCTTGTTGTTTATGGGTGAAAACTACTCCTGCAGAATTTGGTAATTTGGGGTGTGGATGAGGAATGAATCTAAACCCTAAACAAATGCACTGCGCGGTGAGTGCTTGTAGATTCGAGAGATCAATATGTGCAAGTCCGGCCTAAACCAAGAAATGGCCGTTCCAGACTTGTTTCGGTCACAAAGTGAAGGAGATGGGGTTGATCTTAGGGAGGGAAGCGAAGAAGGTGTTGAGATTGTGAAGATGTTGGCTTGCTTATGACTTGTAACAGAAAGGTGAGAAGGCTTGTGATTGATGCAAGCAAACTCTGGGTGTTTGAATACGTTTTGTACTAACACTTGGTTTTCTGTCTCGTCTGGACTTGTGTTGTTTCTCCTTCTGTTTGGAAATAGGGCGAAGAACCTATTTATCCAAGTCATTGAGCCTTATTCACGTCTCTCGTGGGAAGTGGAGGAAGTGGAGTGATGGAGTAGTGGAGTTGTGCGTTGGTGATACACGACCAGTCCTGCCCACTTCTCCTGTTCATCTCTAACCGTCCATGACTTCCTGACACGTTCTTGTGATGGCGCGTTGCACGCTGCACGTTGTAAACTGCCAGACCAATACCCCAGTATGTATCCCCCCAGTTTGTGACATGATTGATGTTGGAATGTGTGGATCGTGGATCCACGAAAGATAGCATGTAATCTTTGAATTGAAGAAGTCGATACTTGTGAAGTATCATGTGTATTTTATGCAGGTACTGCATTATAGTGTGGTAAAGTGATGGGTAATGACTCCTCACTAACCAAATAACTCCTGACCAGGGTTGTATAACCAAGCTGGTGAAGTTGGACGGATGAGATGATCTTTGAGACACTCATCTGCGACCGTTAATGAATATTAGGGTTTTTGAAGAGGTGCGCAAGCATCACTCTTCAGCTTGGTCGAAACCAAGCATGGGAAGGATTTTGGAGAGGACCGACCGGACGTGTAGGTAGATGGCATGCCGGTGTACACATCCATGTCTCACTGTCCCATGAAGGTGCGATCTAGGCCACTCAATTTGACCGGCAAAGAGGAGTGGTTGAGATCGGTTTGTGGCAGAAATCCCTTGCCGCAAAGGAGTTGGAAACCGCATGACATCCTGCACGCGTTTCAAGACGACCCATCTTGGTCGGTCTTGGTTGATCACACCAGCGTGTAGGTGGTAGGCTGGTGTTCACGCCTATACCTGACTGTCCCATGAAAATGTGATCTAAGCCACTCAATTCGTCCGGTGAAGTTGAGTGGTCGAGATCGGTTGCAATTTGGGAGGTGTGACCACACAAGTTTGGACGTGCGTTTTGGGATTAACCAGGCATGATATGCCTTGGCCGACCGCATGAGGAGGTAGATGGGCCCACGGTGGTCATGCTGGTATGACCGGACCTGTTTAGTCTAATCTGGGACCCTCCATTCGTGCCGGAGAAGATGGACGCGCGTGATGGCTTGAAACCCTAATTTTGGCTTTCAAAGCCGTGCGCCACCTCTTGTTTGGGTGACGATTTTGTCACGGCCAAACATTGTTGGTCTTGACCGATTGGTCAAGCGTGTAGGCGGGCCCACGGTGATCGTGTTGACATGCTCTGGGCCCTTTGAGTCTACATCTACACCCTCCATCTATACCTGCGAAGATGGATGGTTGAGACTACTTTGCAACACATGTAATATGCCGCAAACCCTAATTTAGGGTTTTCCGTCCATAATGCTTGGTATGAACGGTTTCTTGGCAAGCTAGGCCAATGACCGACCATGCGGGGTCGGCCATGGGTCTTCCATACCATGCTTGGGGTGATGGAATTGATCTGGGGTCATCCAATCATGCTTATGGAGTTGGATGACTGCGATCAGATCATATCCGGACTGATACGGTCATTCCGGATGCTCAATCGGGCTAGTATAACACACCGAGAGGGGCTCAATCGGGCTAGTATAACACACCGAGAGTCATCCTGTACGGGTATCTCGTACATGGTTTCATTATAGTGCTTGGAGGTTTGTGTTACTCTGTAAGAGTAACACTCAGTCTCATGCCACACTGATAATGAGTACTGGAAATACAAGGCTGATATGAAATTCACAGGAAGGGATTATTGCCACATGCTCCAACCTGGAGGAATTTCATGTATTCACATAATGGGATTGTTGCTACATGCTCCATTCTTGGTGAATTAAGTGAGGGAGTATCCAACACTTATAAATGGCTTTATCTTTTACAAGATGTCAGCGCATGATTTTTTCCGGTTTTTACAAATTTAACCTTAAACGAAAATCCACCATCAACATTAAGTCCCCCGCCTAGCACATAATGGTTACACTATTGTGTGGTAGGCATGAGATGGTGACAGTTAAAGATAAAACTTATGAGACAAAGTTAGATGTTACCAGGAGAGACAGGTAGTCCTGTCCTTCGAGCATGTCATGTTCAAGAGACGTCCAGGAAAGTGTTCCCCTAGCATGATGTCGGTCTTGCCTGCTTCGATTGACCTTGCTATGCCTGCTTCGGTCGAGGGCCCGCTCCGTGCTTGCTCCGTTTGAATGTCGGTCTTGCCAGATCGACCTTGTTATGCCTGATTAGGTCGAGGGGCTATTGCGCCTGCTTCACTCGATCGTGGGGTTGTGCCTAATCGACGGACTGCTGCACCTGCTTCGTTCGTGGGGCTACTGCGCCTGCTTGATAGAACGTGGGCTTGTTGTGTCTGCTTTGGTTGAACGTGGGTCCACTGTGTACATGCTTCAAATGTCGGCCCTGCGCTTCGACTGAAACCGGCCCTGCTGTGTGCGCCTATTATACCAGCCTTGTGTCCTGATTAACACCAGCCTTTGCGGCTTGAGCAATACCAGCCTTGTGCCCTTGACCAACAACAGACTTGAGCAATACCGGACTTGTGACTTGATCAATACCGGTCTTGTGACTTGATCAACACCGGACTTGAGACTTGAGCAATACCGGTCTTGAAACTTATACCGGACTCGAAACTTGTACCGGACTTGAAACTTGTACCGGACTTGAAACTTGTACCGAACTTGAAACTTGTACCGGACTTGAAACTTGTACCGGACTTGAAACTTGAGCAATACCGGTGTTTGGACCCAATACCAGCCTTGTGTACTCCAACGTGAATGTGATGTTCTGTCGTGTGTGACTACACATCTCACGTGTTTTTATACAAGTACTGACTCCTGTCTTTTATTGTAGAATGAAGAAAAGAACTCCTGTTGAGATGTCTTCTGGGGATAATGCTGGTGCCAAGTCAGGAGGTGTTGAAAGCTTCAAATATATGCCGAATATTGATGATGAGTTGTTTACCGCGCCCTTTCAACTATATAAAAATATTCGTTCCACAGGATAACCCCCCCTCTTATCGACTTCAGGGTTTTTCATGCTCCGCTGGGTCCTCATGAAGGATGGATGAGACGTATGTTGAACAATGAGTACATCAAAGATAACTTGACCAGATCATATTATTGATGTAGCTTGAGTGTTGAAACGACTATAGAGGATGTTAAAGTGGCTTCTGGTATGAACGTTGAGGTGGATCCTGGAGAAAGTGTTGAAGCATGACTCTGAAGCGAACAGGGGTCCCGGAGAGAGCATTGAGGTGGCTCTTGAATAGGCCATTGAAGCAGCTTCTGCTAGAGGGAGCGTTGAAGTGTTTCCATCTTCAGTTCGATTTACCCTTGCGGATTCCATGCTTCTTGACTGACCATCTCTCTCATGTTGAAGAATTCCTTGACTGACGGTGAAGGAACTTCATACCGAGCCTCAGTCCCCAAGCGTGGTTTACATGGTTTGTTTGTAGTGGTTTTTGTCGAACCAGATATGGAATATCTTGGACATTGTTTCATCATTGTGGGAGTCGTGCATGTGGTACTGGAGTTGGAGTTGGAGTTGACGGACGCGCAGGATGTTGTATCTCGGTAGTTTTCCTCTTGGTGCTTCAGGGAACTGCTTGCAGAAGGCTGAAAGTTGTATCGCCTGTTGGTGAGATATATGCCCCTACGAACATTATGAGGCTCTTCATTACCGGCAGGCCTAGTTCTTTCTATCAGGGCATATGTTGTTGTATATAAGTGTTCAACAGCTCCAGAGGATGACCAAAAGCGCAGATTCCCCAATATAGCATGATAGACAGGTACCACTGTTTGATAAAGTGACTCGCCCGAATCTTGTTCGACCACTGCCTGATAAAGTGACTCGCCCGGATCTTGCTCGATATGACGCGTGGACATCGTTATCTTCTTGAGGTTGTTCCCTTGAGGTATCGACTCCAGTGGAAGATTCCCAGAGCGTTGATACGTTGTACCGGCATTCTTTAAACTAAATGGCAGTATGGTATAATAAAAATTTCCGAGAGGAGTTTGAAAAGCTATCTTACTTGCGTCATGCTCGTACATCCTTATCTGGTTGTAGCCGCTACATCCATCCATGGAGGAGAACATGTCGTGTCCGCTGGTTGCATCTACTAACATGCCGATGTTAGATTGAGGAGGATCGTTTTTGGAGCAGCACCTGTTCAAGTCTCTGAAGTCTGTGCAACACATGATCTATCCATTTGCCTAACTGCAACTGTTTAACCGACTTGGATCCAGGTATGACATGTAGATGATGGGTGACCAATTTTCATCTAAATACGACATTTCTTCATATCTCCAAGCGAATATGTCTTGGTACTCTTTGAGAAGTCCCACGAGCTTCATGCGTTTATCCGTACTCAAGGTTGAGCTGATGGAGATAGGTCTAGGAGATTCCCCAACGATCTCAATCTCATCAGTTGTGGAGTTGGTGCCCTCTTGCAGTTGTGGTTCGTTGCTGTTGTAGCATTCCATTAGGTGGAGATCCTGGGTAGTTGTCTCCCCTGCTAATTGATAATGGCAGTGTCGGTATATCGTTTTCCCTTTCTGGTCACGACTCGCCATAAAAGTTTGTTCCCTCTTCGTGTGAACGTGGGTCGTGGCTTCACAGGATGGAGAAGAATGCTTTGTCAGCTAAGATGCATCGTGGGTACTAGCCCTCAATGATGCAAACCGGTCTTCATCCTGAATTGACGCCCATGTGGGGAGTGGGATGCAACGAACTTGTCTGATTCTTTCCACGGAGCTTCTCCTGTATGTGCTGGTTTGGTTTCCCTCGAAGTCCGTCATTGTGGTAGGCTTCCGTACGACCTTGCCTGGGAGAACCTTGGATGTCCCGAGAGTCTTGAGAGTAATCACATTCGAAGACGCTCCTGTGTCAATAAGGGCCGTCTTGAACTCTGAATCCTTGATGTGTTTGGTGACATGTAGGGCACGGTTGTGACCTTTCTGGTTGATTGTAGCAAAATGTCTTCGTCCGCTGATTCTTCGAGAGGTGTGAAAGTTCGCATAAACTTTCCACTAGAAAAAATGCTTCCCGATCCACCGGCCTCTGGTTCATAGTGAAACTATTGACTTGAGGAGGATCGTTGTGAGGATCAGTCCCCAGTGTAGGAGTCTCCATGACAGGAACGCTCATATCTGGTGTCGCTTCTTTGATTGGGTCCATAGAGGTCCGCGCCGCTGAAGTACCTTCTCCGGTGCGTTGAATGCGTTCCTTTTTTGCTCCAGGGGCTGTCACGGCTCTTGTGGAAATCGATAAGTTAATGTCTTAAGAAAAGTGAGTACCTCTTTCTGAGTTGTGGCCATATCCGTTTGAGTCTTAGCAAGAACTTCCTGCTTCTCCATCAAGTCTGCAATGGTGATGAGGGATGGTCCTCCTCTCGTCCCTCCGGCTCCTCGTCCTGATGAGGGAGTGAAAGTTGTTGCTCTGGTGACCACTGGAGGCGTTACACTTGAGGAGATGCCGGGATTTGCGGCTGCTCTGGCTCTGGTGATGGGAGGCATTACACCTACTGGGATGTCTCCTGCTCCGCTAGTGTTGGTGATAGAGGTAACGGCTCCTCGAGATGTGTTGGCTATGGTAGCTCCACTGACAGGTACATCAACACCGGGAGTGTTATCTACACTAGCTCCGTCCGAATTGATTGATGATCTAGACCTGAGTTCCACCATCTTGAAATGAATTGTTGATCGAATTGGTTCTAAGATCTACCCTTTTTGAAATTGACAAAATTGAATCGGATTTCGAAGAAATTGACTTTACAACCGAGAGATTAATCTTCCACTGTGGTCGCCAATTGTTTATGGGTGAAAACTACTCCTGCAGAATTTGGTAACTTGGGGTGTGGATGAGGAATGAATCTAAACCCTAAACAAATGCACTGCGCGGTGAGTGCTTGTAGATTCGAGAGATCAATCTGTGCAAGTCCGGCCTAAACCAAGAAATGGCCGTTCCAGACTTGTTTCGGTCACAAAGTGAAGGAGATGGGGTTGATCTTAGGGAGGGAAGCGAAGAAGGTGTTGAGATTGTGAAGGTGTTGGCTTGCTTATGACTTGTAAAGAAAAGGTGAGAAGGCTTGTGATTGATGCAAGCAAACTCTGGGTGTTTGAATACGTTTTGTACTAACACTTGGTTTTCTGTCTCGTATGGACTTGTGTTGTTTCTCCTTCTGTTTGGAAATAGGGCGGAGAACCTATTTATACAAGTCATTGAGCCTTATTCACGTCTCTCGTGGGAAGTGGAGGAAGTGGAGTAGTGGAGTTGTGCGTTGGTGATACACGACCAGTCTTGCCCACTTCTCCTGTTCATCTCTAACCGTCCATGACTTCCTGACACGTTCTTGTGATGGCGCGTTGCACGCTGCACGTCGTAAACCGCTGAGACCAATACCCCGATATGTATCCCCCAGTTTGTGACATGATTGATAAACGGAATGTGTGGATCGTGGATCCACGAAAGATAGCATGTAATGCTGAATTGAAGAAGTCGATACTTGTGAAGTATCATGTGTATTTTATGCAGGTACTGCATTATAGTGTGGTAAAGTGATGGTTAATGACTCCTCACTAACCAAATAACTCATGACCAGGGTTGTATAACCAATCTGGTGAAGTTGGACGGATGAGATGATCTTTGAGACACTCATCTGCGACCGTTAATGAATATTAGGGTTTTTGAAGAGGTGCGCAAGCATCACTCTTCAGCTTGGTCGAAACCAAGCATGGGAAGGATTTTGGAGAGGACCGACCGGACGTGTAGGTAGATGGCATGCCGGTGTACACGTCCATGTCTCACTGTCCCATGAAGGTGCGATCTAGGCCACTCAATTTGACAGGCAAAGAGGAGTGGTTGAGATCGGTTTGTGGCAGAAATCCCTTGCCGCAAAGGAGTTGGAAACCGCATGACATCCTGCACGCGTTTCAAGACGACCCATCTTGGTCGGTCTTGGTCGATCACACCAGCGTGTAGGTGCTAGGCTGGTGTTCACGCCTATACCGATCGTCCCCATGAAAACGTGATCTAAGCCACTCAATTCGTCCGGTGAAGTTGAGTGGTCGAGATCGATTTGCAATTTGGGAGGTGTGACCACACAAGTTTGGACGTGCGTTTTGGGATTAACCGGGCATGATATGCCTTGACCGACCGCATGAGGAGGTAGATGGGCCCACGGTGGTCATGATGGTATGACCAGGACTGTTTAATCTAACTGGGACCCTCCATTCGTGCTTAGGAGAAGATGGACGCGCGTGATGGCTTGAAAACCTAATTTTGGCTTTCAAAGTCGTGCGCCACCTCTTGTTTGGGTGACGATTTTGTCACGGCCAAACATTGTTGGTGTTGACCGATTAGTCAAGCGTGTAGGCGGGCCCACGGTGATCGTGTTGACATGCTATGGGCCCTTTGAGTCTACATCTACACCCTCCATCTATACCTGCGAAGATGGATGGTTGAGACTACTTTGCAACACATGTAATATGCCGCAAACCCTAATTTAGGGTTTTCCGTCCATAATGCTTGGTATGAACGGTTTCTTGGCAAGCTAGGCCAATGACCGACCATGCGGGGTCGGCCGTGAGTCTTCCATACCATGCTTGGGGTGATGGAATTGATCTAGGGTCATCCAATCATGCTTATGGAGTTGGATGACTGCGATCAGATCATATCCGGACTGATACGGTCAGTCCGGATGCTCAATCGGGCTAGTATAACACACCGAGAGGGGCTCAATCGGGCTAGTATAACACACCGAGAGTCAGCCTGTACGGGTATCTCATACATGGTTTCATTATAGTGCTTGGAGGTTCGTGTACTCTGTAAGAGTAACACTCAGTCTCATGCCACACTGATAATGAGTACTTCGGAAATACAAGGCCGATATGAAATTCACGGGGAAGGGATTGTTGCCACATGCTCCAACCTCGGAGGAATTTCATGTATTCACGAGAATGGGATTGTTGCTACAAGCTCCATTCTTGGTGAATTAAGTGAGGGAGTATCCAACACTTATAAATGGCTTTATTTTTTATAAGATGTCAGTGCATGATTTTTTTCCGGTTTTTACAAATTTAACCTTAAACGAAAATCCACCATCAACACTTGTTTGAGCAAAACTCGTGGTTTCTCCATATTTTTCATGGTTTCTCCATATTTTTGTGGGATTTCACAAAAGAAATAATAATATAAAATAGGGAAAGGTGTTGCGGGACCGGGAAACATAGCCAGTCGGCCATGCCCTAGCCGTGGCCAGTTCCACACCTTGCAATCCGTAATATTTTCATAAATTGTTATTTTTCTCATCTTATGAAACTCCCCGGTTTTAGCAAAATTCATGGTTTCTCCATATTTTCTTAAATATTGCGCAAACCATGAAAAAGCCAAAAGTCAACATGGTCACATGACCGACTAGGCTACTCACGAAAATCCAAAATTGAGGATTTCAGTCAAAGATCGAACTCTTCTGAAAATCCAAAATATTGCTCAAACGCACATCAGAAAATACTGAAACTCTTAGTACGGAAACACAAACACCATGGTAACACTTGCATGCCTTCTTGACCGACCAAGATCATCCCTAGGGCTTGCACAAAGCCGGTCCCGCACGTTTTCACACTTTTGACCTAATTTGCGCAATCGCTCATATTGGGTCCAAACTCTTCACAACCAACATAGAGTTTGTGCAAACGCCCATCAGCGGTCCCACGACCACCAAGGGCCGGTCTCATGCTACCTTGGTCGGTCCCTCACTTTTCTATAATTAGGTTTTATCACCTAATGCTCAATCCAGCACTATTTCGATAAATGATGAAATCGGCATTCCTTCACCAACTGGCCAACTCAGGACCCTGGTGTAAAGCTCACTCGAGAAATTGGGCATCACATGGACATCCATAGTCCCATGTGGTCGGTCCCTCCCTTGCTCATGACCTATTTTCAGCAATTCGTCAATCAGTGAGCAATTGCTCAAAGTTAGGGTTTCGAACAAACGCTCAACAAATCACCATTCTGAGCAAGTTCAAACACTAAATAAATTTACGTTAATATAGCAAACAACACACGGATTAATTATATAATGTTCGGTAATCTACCAATATTTTAATATTGGGTCATGTCACCAATAAACAAATAATTTGTCGAATTGAGCAATACTTGCTCAATTGCTTGATGATCAGTAATTTATCACTAATTCTTCGAATTGAGCAATACTTGCTCAATTGCTCGAATATTGATCCAGCTGTCAATATTCAGTAATCCATAGATTTGCTAAGTTGCTCGAATATTGATCCAACTATCAATATCCAGTAATTCATCAATAATTCGTCGAATTGAGCAATACTTGCTCACTTGCTCGAATATTGGTCCAACTATCAATATTCAGTAATCCGTCGAATTCAGCAATACTTGCTCAATTGCTCGAATATTGATCCAATCATCAATATTCAATAATTTGTCGAATTGAGCAATACTTTCTCAATTTCCCAACGATCAATACTCTCCGTTGAATCGAGAAATACTTGCTAAGATGCTCGAATTTACAATAATTACACACGAGCAATATCAATATAAGAACTAACACGTTCAAATCCATGAATCGCTGAGCAATCGCTAACCAACGTAATTCAACAAAACTTAGATTCACCATCTAAAACTAATAAAATACACGTCTGTCATGCAAACTCCACGATTCGTGACACTTCAATCACGTCATATGGGGGATATCATTTAAGGTTTTGGTCTAGCGGCCTACGACATGTGGATTCATCCACAATGAGAAATGTGAGTAAGTTGTGCCGGTTGAAGGAGTTAGCAAAGTAGTGGGTGGAAAATTAACCAAGTCTCCGCACGACCTGGAACTGGTTTCACCACGATCTTCCACTTTCCCACTCTTCATTCATGAAACCGTCACATTTACTGGGATCAATGTGTTTGCTATTCTGACAATATAAATAAGTCTCTGGATCCACGATTGAACAACAACAATTTTTTGAGCAATCACTCTCAGAAATTCCATCAATCGCTCAGAACTTATTCAGAGAACTCAACTTCAGCAGTTCTTCAATTTGCAGAAACCCACAACACATCCACAATCCTTGATCATCATTGATCCCATACAATTCTCAGCTTCCCTGTTACAGATCAACCCATCTCCCTCCTTGTGACCGAATTGATTCTGGAACGGCCATTTACTTGTTTTAGGCCGGAGTCCTACAGATTGATCTCTCGAATCTAAGCACTCCCTTTGCAGTCCATCTGTGTGAGGTTCAGCAGTTTGCTCGGTCGAGGAGTCTCGACAGCACGCTCGACTCTTCACTTCCCTGAAAAACCAGCAAACCCTTTTTCCCTATCCACAGATTGGCGACCACAGTGGGAGATTAATATCTCGGTTGCAATCTCTCATTTTCACAAAATGGTTGATCTTAAATCAGGTTTAGTTACCAATCCTAACCCAAACAATGCTAGCACTAGCAACAACGGTGGTACTCCAGAAACCGTTCCTACTTTCAACGATGGTGGTAATATTACTCCTCCACAAACCAATATCGAAAGTAATCCTCTCTTTGGTCGGTCTCCCGAAGAAATCAGAGAAAATCCACCCACTATCGCCGATCTCATGAAAGTCCAGGAAGTTCTCGCCAAGAATCAAACTGATATGGCTACTACTCAGAAGGAGCTATGTAACTACCTCAAAACTCTCACTGATAAGATGTCAGACAAAGCTCAGGATAAGGTAAAAGACAAGGAAATATCTCCAACTACGAATCCCGAAGTTATTCCAGTCCCTGACAATGATGAAGCCCGCAAAGCTGCAGAACCTGAACCTGCCGGTTTCATCACTCGTGAAGACCTGGAACGTTTTATGGAGAATCGGGGAAAAGGTCATGTACCGTCCGTGCATCGTCATCAACCTCCATATCCCGCTGCTACACAAAGAATCCCTCTCCCAAAAGGTTACACTTCTCCAATGTTCACGCTTTACAATGGAACGGGAAATGCTCGAGAGCATGTTTCTCGATTCTTGGAAGGATTAGGAGACCATGAACACAACCATGTTGTCCGTTTGAAAGAGTTTTCAAAATCCCTGACGGGTCGAGCATATACTTGGTATAACAACATTGCACCAGGGAGCATAGCTAATTGGGGAAAAATGATTAATGCTTTCTACAGGAAATACTTCTTTGTTTCTGAGCAAGTTACTCTTTCCGACTTAGGGAGGATGACTCAGAAAAATACTGAAAATCCGAACGACTATGTGAAGAAGTTTAGGATTCAAGCTTTGGATTGTCATGATCCTAATATCACTGAGCAATAACTGGTGGACTTGTGCATCAACGGAATGATTCCAGTCTATAGAGCCTTGTTGGAAAATCTCTGATTTCAAACCTTTTCAGAACTTCACGAAGCGACCAAGAGATCAGCAACCACTGCTCCAGCTTTATAAGAAAGAACCAAGACTGTTTAAGTCGAGGAACCGAACGCTCAAAGCAGCACCAACAGGTGTTTAATCAACAAGCAGTACAATGTTGAAACTTCCATGAATGTTGCTGAAGGGAGCAAGAGAAAAGCTGAGACATAACAACACAAGAATGCTCCTCCGATGTCTCACCCTCCAAAAGCACCAAGGGAGGACAACCAGGCTAGAAATGCAAAATCACCAGTTCATCATCAACAGAACGATCAGGAAGTGCCTGACTTCCATTTTCCCATTGAAGAAGTGATCGAACTGTTGGAAGTCTGGATCCAAGATGGTGCGATCAAATTGCCTCCCATCAAAAAGGAACCAACTGAAGAACAAATGGAAAATACACGCTACTTCCATTTCCATAGGTATGTCAGTCATCCAACAAGTGATTGTAAAACTTTGAAGCGCATATTCAAGGAAAAGGCCGACTCAGGGGAACTGGGGACTGAAGGAGTGCACAAAAATCCTCTCCCGATCAGAACATTCGCACTCTCTGAGCAGCCGGTCAAAGAAGCAGTCCAATCCCTAATTGAGCATGCATGTGAGTTACTGTACTTATCGAAAGCTCAAAGAAATGATATGTTTGCTGCATTGAACCACATCGTGTCTGGGAAACGATTAGACATTCAAGAGATACTCCCTAAACCTCCAGTAACATACAAGGAGATGTACGACTGGGGACTTCTCACCACAGTTCATCTCAAAGGAAATGAATTCAAGCGAGCATTGGTCGACATTGGCACTGCTGTTAACATCATCCCTTTGAAAACCCTCAGAGCTGCTGGCATCAATCGACAAGAAGCGACTCATGCTCCTATCTCAATCAGAGACCATAAAGGAATCTCCAGGGATGCTTAGGGTTACATCATTCTCAAGATAAGAAATGATTCAACCTGGACTGAAACTAAATTTTTTATAATTAAAGAGGATCCGAGATATGACATGATTCTTGGGCGAGCGTGAATTCATGATGGAAAAGTTGTTACGATATCTTCACCTTCAGTTGCACAATTCTCCGTTGGAGAAATATCTGACTCGGAAGATGATCAACCGTTCGAGCATTTGGGAAAAGTCGAAGCCTTGATGGAACTCACACAAAAACCCGAGGAGAGCGCCCACGAATTCGTCGGAAGGTTTCGCACTCAGGAAAGTCTTATTCCCCCTGATGCATATGTATTACCAACTTTCAAATATGCTACCCTAGTCCGGGGACTCGGTTCTGCTCAAAACCTAGCCATCACTAAACGTTATGAGTGGTTACTCTTACCTCAGCAATACTTCACCAAATGGTTAGACGCAGAACCTCTCCAAATCCATCATCTCACTAACACGGTCATTGCTAGGATAATGACTGAGTTTTACAATCAATATCCTAAATATTCTCCTTTGCACGAGTGTCCACATGTGCCACAGAATTGGAAAGCTCCACCAACATGGAATCCACGAGGAATTCCGAACCAACAGAAAATGTTCAAGGCACGAGCAACCAAACCTAACAAATTTCATGAAGGAGTAAGGCAACTAGACGCAATTTGCATTCCACAAAGAGTTCTAACTGGGAAGGGCCTTTTATGATCGCTAAGTCAGTTGCTGGAGGATACTACAAATTGGCTGACATCAAGGTCAAGACAAGTATACCAGTGATTCATGAGAATTGGCTCAAGATTTTCGATGCATGAAGCATTCAACATTGGGTGTTTTATGTCCAAGACAAACGCTCAAGACATCTGAAGTTTGCATCTTAGGATTTTTTTTTACCTATAATTTCAATTCCTTCAAAACGTTTGCAATACTTGCATCCAGTATTTGAATTCAGCAATTTATCAAAAGTTCTTTTATTTAAGAAAACCTCTATCAAATACAAAATCCAAAAGAAAATCCTCAGTCACCCATAAATTCAAAAACAACCAAAAATTAAAACCAAAGAAAAATCTCACATCTCTCAGAAGTTCAGGAGATTATGGAAATAAAACTAAAGAAAGCCATCAAAGTATGATTTCTTCTCCAGCTTTTTGGTCAGCTCAGCAATCTCAGTCATTTTCTCCATCACGGCATCACTAGTAAAAGGGATGTTCTTCACTACTGCTTCCTAGATGGTGTTGATCTTCTGACGAAGCCACTTGAAGTTAAAGCCAAGTCTCTCAGAATTCTACAAGTTGTACTCCCAATCAAAGAGTACATCTCGAGTCACAGTATTTCTGGCCCTGGTTCGTATATCATCTATAACATGAAATATGTTTCCTAATTGCATTTTCAAGAAGTAGATACGTTCAGAATCTCTCGTAACAACAATATGACCGTACATCTTCCACAATTTCTCATACATATTGGCATACCCAGTGGGAACGCTGAATCCGCCAACAGATACATGATACAAGAGTAAAGCACCAAATGGAGGCTGACAAATAATCCCTACATTGGGATATTCGTGTATTATTATACGATTCTCGACTACTGGAGCATCCTATATGGTCATTGCAACATCTTCTTCTGGGACAGTCTCTTCTGTTCTTGGCTCGGTTTCAATAGCAACTGGAGTCTCGGTTTCCTCCACGGCTTCAGCAGCAATATTCTCATAACCCGGAGGTGCAGAGCTGATGATGTCACTGCTTTGATTCACCATATTGCTCGAATCAGCAACATTGGTTATGGTATTCTCAACTTTAGTATTCGGCGCCTAATACGAAGATTACATGAGATTAGGAGGATTCAAGCATGGGGATCAAAGGAAATCATAAAATCTAGAATGTAAGTGAATTAACACTATCTAAGTTCTTTATTATGCATCAAAGACATGGGCAAATGGTGTGGAAGTCATGAAACACGTTTTTCGACAAGCTCATCTGAAGAAGTTTTACACTGCCCTGTATAAAACAGCGAACTGGGAGTAATTAGTAAGGAATCTAAGGTTGAGTCATATACCGTTCTCTTCGTATAGGTTTTTTCTATAACATATAAAAATTTCATAGTAATCGGATAAACGAGTAAAGAGTTCTAGCCAAAACATTGGACTACATGCCAGCTGAAAAATTCTTGAAAGTCTCCTGGAAGTTTATTGTTTTGTAGATTTAGGCCCCTAAACATGCTCCAAACTCTAAAAGCTTCTTTGAAAAACCTTGGAAATTTCCTGGGCATAAGGATACATGGGCAGATCGCGAAAATCTGACATCGTATGAAGATTTTATGGCGTTTTTCCTAAAAGGCTGAGTTCTGAATTTTCTGGTGATGTATTTTACTAAAGTTTCTTCGTTTAATTGTATGGATTCTCACTTATTCAACCTGAAATCCTACACTTCTATGAAGATAACACAAAATGGATACTTACTTGAGGAGTCTCCAACTCATTCGAAGGGTTAACAGGGTCGGCATCAACGTTGGGAGCACCATTATTTCCATTCAGTTGCGATTCTTGAGGATTCTCTTTCTCACTACTATTCAAAGACGAATGAATAGCATGACTGTAGTTGCAGGAAATCCTACACTACACCCCTCACAAGAATCTATGTAATCAAACCATTTTTGGATGAACAATCATAAATTTTATTGATTAAATCTTTAAGTGTTTACAAAATGAAATAGTAAGCAAGCACAAGAATTACAATTACTCTTAACTTTCTCTCTCTTAATGACTTGCCCTCCACTTCAAAAAAGATCTCTCTTCCAATAGGCCTGCTCGGCTCTTTATATAGGGTATTACATGATGGATGATAGCTAAGCTGTCCTTTATTTTCGGGATGACTTGCGAAATATCGCAAGTGTACAAGTATATGATCTCGCGACATTCCTAAACCTCGCTAGGTATTCACATATTTCTCGTGTTTTGGCTGTCGTCATTCATTGCGTCATTTATATTACTCTTCTGCGACTCCTTCGTAATGCTGTTGTTCATTGATCTCGCAAGGTATTGATGTCGTGATATTCTGATCCTACATCTTGCCTCTTCTCATGTCTTCTCTGCGAAGGAGAGAATGTCATGAGAACTGCGATTTTTAAAGTGCCCCAACTGTTCATCTTTATCTGTGTTTGATATGACCTCGTACTTTTGCACAGAATTTATTACACGTGTTTCTTCTTCCATTCTTTTCTTGACACGTTTCTTTCACCCGTTTTATCTTGACCATTCACGTCTCCTCTCGCATTAAATGCATTTATTTTCTCGAGAACCCTTCTCTATATATAGTTTTTTACACCCTCCTCTTCTTCGTTTTTACTCTCTCTCTCTCTGCAATTTATCTTCCATTCTCTTCCTCTACAATTTACGTCTCTGCTACTGTAAACCTTTCTTTTCCTCTTTTTCTTAATCTTCAGCTCTATATTTATTCCTATATTTGAAGAATGTCTCCACCTGGTCGTAGATACGGAGTCCTTTTGAGTGAGACTCAAGAGAATTTACAAGAGAAAGGTTTCACCTTATCCACCATCCCCAATCAAGAAGCATCATCTATTCTTTCTGCAAAATTATTTTCTGATCATCATTGTGATAATCAAAAAATCATAATCTTGCTAGGTCAACTCCTCGCAGGCCTTCCCATTCCTCTCTACAATCCCGAATTGCCCTTATTCTATGAAATTCTTGCTCATGAGAAGTTCTCGCGAGCTATTTATCAATTAAGTGGAGACTGCATCCGTTTAATGCTAGAATTCGCCAATCGTGGCGCTGGTAAGGGATCTTTATATCCTGAAAGTCAGAGATCCTAAATTCGCAAACCTTGAGATAGTTGCTGAGAAATATAAGTTAGAAAACCTTTTTGAAAATTATGAAGTAATAAATATGAAGAACGATAGGTCTCGCTGGGGTGCACGGTTGAAAATAAAAGATAATATTCCCAGCGACAAGCTACTTATGCAAGATATTGACTGGCACTCAGGCAAGAACAATGTTCCTCGCTACTCCAAGGACGACAAGTGGTGTGTATTTCCACTACTTTTGAATGGACCTTACATTTCAGGTTCAAATATTCTCCCTGCGAATCTCGCCAATTATCAGCCTTGGGTATTTAACTGGCCTGGGAGAGCAAAAGAGGTATATTTCCTAATTTTCACTCAACTTATGATACTTCCTTCCTTTTGTATCTATTAATCTTGCGAAATTTTCAGATTACCAATCTGAGAAAAAGTTATGAAAGACATCCCAAGGCGAGTACTCTGGCAATACTCCAATCGATCACGGATGAAGTAAGAAATATTTTATTTTGTTATTTTTAACAATATTGTTGCCTCTATTTCTTATCTTCATTCATGTATGTAGATTGGTGTTGAAATTGTTGAAGAATGAGAGATTCCTGAAGCTGCGAGGGCCAAAGGAAAAGGTAAAAGTCATCTTCGCAAGGGGAAGTCCACCGCCCCATTTTCTAAAAAACGGAAGATTCATTCTTCTCCTCGTTCGAGTCCTTTACTTAATGAGACTTCTGATGAGGATGATAACAATGAGGGCACTTCTATCGCAAAGGAGGATCAATCAACTGAATCCCCTATGGAGCAGTTATCTAATATCTTCTCAGACTCCATGCAAGGAATTGGAGATAATCGCCTTTCTGGTACATGCGAGGCTCTCGCAAATATATGTGATGCTACCTTGCTATAGGGCAACGATTCTCTTAAAGGAGTTTCTAGATCTGTAACTCCTAGCTTTTTAAATGCACTTGGTGCCTTGGTACGTCTGAATTTCTATTTTTCTTCATAACTTTAATTTTAAATCATATCTTGACAATTCCTTTATATTTCTTTGTAGGCTGGGAGGGCTTCTTTTGCCGTTGCCTCAGATCTTGAGAAAAGATGCAACACTCGATTGAAGAAAAATCTTCAACTTCGCAACAAGAACGATGAATTAGAAACTGAAGCTGCAATTCTTCGCAAGAAAAATGAAGATTTTGAAAATGAAATAACCGATCTTCGCGGGAAGACTCAACAACTGGAGACCGAATCTTCCACTCAGAAAAATAAAATATCTAGCCTTCAAAGTGCTAATCAACAGCTTTATGGTATAGGATTTGTCTCCTTTTCTTGTTCTTACTCTGTCATTTATTTTTCTTTGTCTGACTTATTATTTCCGCAGACGTTTATAACCTTTCTGATGAAGCCATCCTTCTTCACTCATTTCCCGAGCCCATGGATAGTGATGCTCTTCTTGCTCACCTCAACGAATCTTTAAATGATTTTCCAAGTAACAAAATTAAATCTCTCTCACTGAACGAACTCCAATCCAAATTTCATCTTTTAGCAATTGACCATAGATCTAGTTTAGGTTTAGCTAACCGATTTAAACGTCTGTATCTTGATTCCCATGAGAAAACCAATATTTTAAGGAAGAAAATTAGCAGCCATATAGATGACAAAGATCGTATTGCTAATCAAGGCGCCCAAGCGTTAGCGAAATTCCAAAAACCTCTTCTTGAAGTCCAAATTGAACTGGTTGAATCTCTTCGCCAAAATGCCATACTTAATGAGCGAGAAAATCAAATTCGTTCTCTTCTTGTCATAAATAGTGATGATGAATTCGCTTGGGATGCGAAGGTTCTAGATAATGCCAGAAATAACTTAGGTGTAAATGTTAGCCTTCATGCCGAGCATACTGCCTTGGTTAAAGATATGAATTCTGACATAGAAGGTTGTTAATTGTTCTTCTTTACTTTACCGCTCCTTTTTGTAATATTGCTATTAAGTTACTAATTCATTGTCACATGTTCACAGAAGCCAAGAAGAGGTTTCAGACAAGAATTAAAGAACTTGAATCTGAGAACTCACAACTTGCAAAAGACTTCTCTCTTCGCAATGACAAATATTCCAAGCTGAAGAAGCAACTACAAACTACTGTAGCGAACTTCAATAATGATGTTGTCCGCTTTCGTAATCAAACTATTAGGACAGTCTGCGATGACCATAATATTCCTTTTCTTCATATCCTTGTCTTTTTGATGAGATTCCTGAAAATATGCCTTTCTCGGAGGTCTCTGATAGCGATGCTAGCGAAGAAGAAGAGTCTGATGAACAAGAAGAATAAACTAAGAAACAATTCTATTTTCTTCTTTTTCTTCCTGTAATATTTGTACATTTATCCTTAGTCTTCCATTTTTGTACTTTCTCACTGTATATCTTTTGGATTTTCAAACACATGTTCGAGTTTATTGTCCTTTTCCGCTGATATTGAAAGAACAATTCCTTTCTTCAATACAGTTAATCAATATCATAAGTGCGTAAATCTCTCATATGAAAATAAAGAACACGTCTATACCCTATTCATTCCCATATTTGCCTCTGTTAATTATTTTCAAATGAGATATTCAATCAGTAATCTCTAAGTAATAATATGCCTCTGTTTCGCAACTGCTGTTGCCATATCTTTGCAAGTAAATTTTTCTTGGTTATTTCCACGTATACATTCACAAACTTGTTTGTTTGTATATAACCATTTTCGCAAGCTCATTCGCTTACTCATTTTCTTGTGTGGTCTTATTTTGCCTTCCTAGTTAAAGGTATTATTGTGCCACCCCTTATCATTGCGACAAAATCGCAGGACGTCTATACATTTTCATGTAAAGACCCATTGATCTTGCCTTATCGTTTTCTTAGTATTATTGCCTCTGCAGGATGTTTTCGTTGCGACAATATGACAGGCCTGTAAGTTCTTGCGAATATACAGCCTCATGACATTGCCGTCTTGCGACGAAATCGCAAGACGTCTTTACACTTTCATGTAAAGACCCATTGATCTCGTCTTACCCTCGCGTTAGTATTATTGCCTCTTCAGGATCATCGCACAAATATGACAAGCTTAAATTTTCTTGCGAAAATAAAGCCTCATGACATTTGCGTCTTAAGACACTTCTCAGCTCCCTAATGGAGGGTGCCGCCCTTATCATCTCCCTGGTTGCCCCTTCAAGGAGGCGTACATCGGCCATACAAGACTAGCTCCTCCCATCCGGTCTTGACAACAACCAGTTGTTTTCGCAGCCTCTTATCCCTTATACCTATAGGGTTTATGGTTACGAGACTGCACCCTAAGTGGAGTTTTCTTCGGGCCGAAAAGATGTGCCAAGACTTGCCAAGAATGGCCGAGACACTTCAAATGCCCCAGGCACTCTTAGCTCAACCGTGTACCTCGGCGCCTTGGTCATACACTGACTCCTTGGGAGAGACCCTCGGTCGTCCAACCAGGGTATTAACTTATATATATATATATAGTTGGAAATCCAAGGTATCTCCCCCGGATGGGCTTTATTGACCCAAAATTTCCATGACTCAGGTTCCAGGAGCGGTGTAACCTTTTCCCTGAGCCATGTTAAGAGATACCCCCTTATATGATGCACTTTAGGTCTTACATTTGCCTCTTGCGAAATATCATTCGCGAACTAGTGTGTACGCCATAAAGGTTCGTCCCATTTGTGTAAATCATTCATTTTTTATTATTTTTTCTCATTATCTCGGCGAAATTTTTGCATAATTTTGCTCTATCGAAATTATTTGTTCTCATTATCTCTTCGCCATAATTTTGTTCATATTGAAATTTCACTGCAATTCTTTGACCGGATTTCCATATATTCTAACTCGCGAGACTTTCGCGTACTCCTTCTTTGATCGTCATATTCCTTGTACTTTTTTTTTTTACACCTTCGCAAGCCTAATATCAATTATTCACTTCTTACATTTCTTATTTCTGCTGCTCTCTGCTTCTTTGTTATTCAAGTTCCCTAATAGTTCCTTTCCTTTTCCGAAATCATCGCAATTTCCAATTGTCTTCAGGCATTTGCTTCGCAATGTATCTTCACCTCTCACTTCTACGGTATCCACCATCAACCTTTCCCTTCTTTGTTCTTCTTTTATATTTTGCTTCCAGTTCCTCCTTTGCGCAGCTCTTTCCTCGCAACTCTCCACATCAACTTCATAACATTTTTGTCCCTCAATCGAGTCTCCATTTACAATGCCAACACCACTGGGATGAGGAAACTTAATACACTGGTGATAAGTCGATGCTACACCCAGAATCTCGTGTAACCATGGTCGCCCAGTCAATGCATTATAAGGGGATTCCACATCGACTATACAGAACAAAATTTCAGTTGATAACCCTTGCAATGGTATTCTCATATGAACTTCTCCTTTAGGCTTGTTAGCTGTACCGTTGAAACCATATATCTTATATGTTGAAGGTATCAAATCTTCATCCTTCCCTCCCATAGTCTTGTAAGTATGGTAAAAAAGGATGTTTACTGAGCTTCTAGTATCGATTAATATTCTATTGATCGCCCAGAAATTTTCTGACTCATCATCTTCATCATCAACAGGTTTTGGGTTAATTTCCAATATTACAACCAATGGGCTATCATGCACCTCCCTGCCTTCAGGTACCTCTTCTGCGATGAAAGAAATAATATGCATTTGCCATTCTTTTAATGGCGATGTCTTCGCGATGTTCATTACTTCTCTATTATCAGCATCTCTTGCAAAAACCCTACTGAGAACATTATCATGAAAGTCTTCAATCGTTCTGTACGAATGTACAATGGAGTTGCAAAACAAATTCTTGGCTTTTGCTCCAACTTCTACTACAAATGTTTCTTTCCCTTTTGTTGTGTTTACTCTGTGAATTTCTGGCGGTGGTGGTAATGGTTGAGTCTTCTCTTCACCTTTTAGGAAATGATTCAACTTCCCTTGGTCGATCATTCGGAGGATGATTCTTTTTATATTTCTGCAATCATTTGTTAAGTGCCCATGAAAATGGTGGTAAGAACAGAATTCATGACTTCTATCACCTGGTGGCGGTTCATTTCCCATGTTCCATGGTGCAAGTATGTTTTCCATCAAGAGTATAGCTTCCCATATTTTTTCCACACTAGCATTTAATGGGGCATCTTGATTTCTTCCAATACTACCATGTGACTTCACTGTCCTCCATGATAATTCTGCCTTCGACCTCCATAAGTTTCTTGTGGATGATCAAGCCTTTGAATCTTGTTATTTCCACCACGGTTGTAGAAGTTCCTTTCTCTTTCAAATTCTTCCTGATCACGACTTCCCATGGCCACTAACTTTTGTTGACCATCATCTACCATCCTTTCTTGTTCCTCTTGCGAGGTGCTCGCTACTGTATTTATCAACTTGGGTAATAAGCTTGCATTCGCAGCATTCGAGCTTGTATTCGCAACTGGGTATGATTCCATTTCATTTTGCCTTTCCTCTAGAGCTATATACTCCTCCTGAAGTTCTCGCAACTCAGTCATTGTGATTGTATTCTTGACTCTAAAAATGTGAATGTATAACAAATTGGTTGCGAACATAACATTTATGAATGACAGAATGAGATATCTTTCATCCACGCGACCAGCCATGTTGCTGAACATTGTCTTCCATCTCACAGTTAAATGTTTCAAGCTTTCGCCAACCCTTTGTTTTAGGCCAAATACATCTTCAATTCCCGGTCGCGAGGAATTATTACTTATATATGCCCCTAAAAATATAGCTTGTAAATGGTTGAATGATGTGATTATGTTTCTTGGTAAATCCTCAAACCATTTTAGTGCTTCTCCTGTCAAACTCGATGCAAAGTACTTGCACAATATAGCATCATGATTTTCCCATTGTAACATACATCTCACATAAGCTTTGATGTGTTGTATTGCACAAGTTGTTCCATCAAAAATGCTGGTTAACGCAGGTAAATTACACTTTGGGGGTATTCCTCCTAGTTGTACCTCTAGTGTAAATGGAGTTTTCGCAGCTTCTTCGATGGCCTCATCCAATTGTCTTCTTCCTCCTCCCCTTCTACTATTTAGCATTCCTCTCATTTCTGCCAATTCTCTCAAGATCTGTTCATTTGCATCAGAATTTGAATTTATTGGTCTTTTTAGTTCCGCCTCTCTTCTCCTACGTTCATGTCTGCTTTGATTTTCTTGTTCATCATTCTCTTCTCGTCTTTCTTTGCGATCTTCTCCTTCATCTCTCTCACGAATTCGCACACCGTTATATCTATCATTTTCTCTACTTTGTTGCCTATCAGTCCTCCTTTGTACTCTTTCATATTATTCATTGATATTACCATTGTTGCGATTTTGTTCTCGCCTTGTTTCTCGATTATCATGATTATTCTGGCAAATTGCTTCTTCTAGTTCCCGTTCTTCTATTTCTGCTCTTAATCTTTCCCTTTCGCAAGCTAGACGCGCATGTTCAACATAGTGTTTTTCAATTTCATCTTCAATCTCTTTTTGTTTCCTCCGTGCTTCTCTCCCATTCAATATTCTTCTCCCTTCTTCTTGATTTTCTTCATCAACTGGATTATTCCGCCCCTGATACTGCCTATTCCTTGGTTTCCATCATTTAGGCCATCCTGTAGAGTCTCAGGACGTGGGATATAACGATCTTCTATCATTTCTCTTCTTTCGCAGTGTCCTTCACCGGGATTTGGCTCTCTTTCTAGATTTTCTTCATTAATATTTTCTACAGGTAATGTTCTCCTTATTTCTTCTCTTAATGATCTTGATCTTGACCTTGTAGTGCTTCTCAACCTTCTATTTTGCAACCTCATGTTTTCCATTCTTAACTCATGATTTTTTGTTAAATTTTCGCGTTCTTCCGCTTCTAATCGCCTTTCTTCATTATTGTTTGCCTCAACGCCTCTAATGCTGCAATTTCTTCATTTCCATGAATTATCTCTCCAGTCTCTTCTCGGTTTCTCTCATCTTGTCCATTGTTTACCAATTGTTGTTCTTCTTCTCTTTCCTCCATAGAATCTGATCTCCATGTATGCATGCTCACCCTATCATAATCCACAATTCTGTTCAGTACTGGTTGAATTGGTGGTTGAATTTGATCTTCTTCTTTATTTCTTGTGTTTATCCTTGAGGATTCACCTACTTCATTTCTCCTTTCTCCAGCAAGTCTCCTACTCCTTCTAACAGTTGTTGGTTGTTCTGATGCATTTCTTCTTCTAGCCATTTCTCAATCTTAGTAAATTGTTGAAAATTATATGAAATTTTTTCCCTATTACTCCCAATTCTTCCAATTTACAATGTAGATCTTCACTCACTCCCTGTTTCTAGCGCCAATATATAGTTGCAGGAAATCCTACACTACACCCCTCACAAGAATCTATGTAATCAAACCATTTTTGGATGAACAATCATAAATTTTATTGACTAAATCTTTAAGTGTTTACAAAATGAAATAGTAAGCAAGCACAAGAATTACAATTACTCCTAACTTTCTCTCTCTTAATGTGTAGTTGCGGGAAATCCCACACTACACCCCTTACTCAGTTTTGCTTAATTAATTCATCCAAAGATGTGAGATCAAGAATATTTATTAATTGATTTCATGAAATGTTTATACAAGAAATAGATTTACACTAGGAAACTAAAGTGCTCTTAAACTTTCTCTCTCCTAATGACTTGCTTCCCAATTCAAAAAGATCTCCCCTTTCAACAGACTCATTTAGCCCTTTATATAGGGTAATACATAGTGGATGATGACTAAGCTACCCTTTATTTTCGGGAATGTCTCGCGAAGTGTCGCAAATGCACGAATATTCATTCTCGCGACACTTCTTAACCCTCGCCAGGTTTCATGTCTTCCAATTGTTTTGTTTGTCGTTATTCATCGCGTCGTTTATTTTAGCTCCCTGCGACTCCCTCGCGACACCGTCATTTATTAATCCCGCAAACCTTGTCCGTTGCGATATTATGATCCTACATCTTGCCTCTGTTATTTATCTTCAGATGGAAGATTTTAGCTGTCATCATGTATTTTGTTGGATAATTATTTTATTGTCATTGAAATGTATCGTTGCGACAAGGTCGCGGGTAGTCTTTATTTTATCTCTTCTTGTTACGACAAGGTCGCAGGCCGCCTTTACACTTTCATGCAATGGCCCATTGACCTTGCCTTATCATTTTTGCGTGGACTTCCAAGTCAGACCTCCCTAATTAGAGGTCCTCCCCTGCCACCTTTTATCGCGACAAAATCGCAGGACGTCTTTACACTTGCATGTAAAGACCCATTGATCTTGCCTTATCATTTTCCAAGTATTTTTGCCTCTGCAGGATGTTTTAGTTGCGACAATATGACAGGCCTAGATATCCTTGCGAACATAAAGCCCCATGACATTGCCGTCTTGCGACGAAATCGCAGGACGTCCGTACACTTTCGTGTAAAGACCCATTGATCTCGCCTTACCCTCGCGTTAGTATTATTGCCTCTGCAGGATCATTGCACAAATATGACAAGCCTAAATTCTCTTGCGAAAACATAGCCTCATGACATTTGCGTCTGTTTTGACACTCCCCCTAATGGAGAGCGTCGCCCTTATCATCTCCCCGGTTGCCCCTTCAAGGAGGCGAAACATCGGCCATACAAGACTAGCTCCTCCCATCCGGTCTTAACAACAACCAGTTGTTTTCGCAGCCTCTTATCCCTTATACCTATAGGGTTTATGGTTACGAGGCTACACCCTAAGTGGAGTTTTCTTCGGGCGAGTGCAACATATGCCAAGACTTACCAAGAATGGCCAGGGTAGGTTCATCCATCCCGGGCACTCTGGCTCAACCGTGTACCTCGGCGCCTTGAGCATACACTGACTCCTAAGAAGAGACCCTCGGTCGCCCAACCAGGGCATAACCTTATATATATAGTTGGGAATCCAAGGTACCTCTTCCGGATAGGCTTTCATGGGCCCCAAATTTTCATGACTCAGGCTTCAGGAGCGGTGTAACCTTCCCCCTGAGCCATGTCGAGAGATACCCCCTTATATGACGCACTTTAGGTCTTACATTTGCCTCTTACGAAATGTTATTCGCGAACTAGGGTGTACGCCATAAAGGTTCGTCCCATTCATTTACTCATTCATCCTTGTTAAATCATTCGATCATTCATGTTTCATTATTTGTAAATATTTGTTTGCGAAGTATTCACAAAATTCCATTTCATTTGTTGTATTTTCATATTTCTTTCTTAACCGAATTCACGTATATTCTTGACTGCGAGATTCTCGCACATCATTACTTCAATTGCTACCTTTTCTCCTGCTTTTGTTGATTATTCACTTCTTATGTCTTTTGTTCCTCATATCCTTCGCTTCTTTATTATCATAATATTCGCCTGTTTCTAGGCATTCAGCTCGCGAGGTATGTTCAGTCCTTACTTCTATAGCATCCACCATCAGTTTTTCCTTTCTCTGCTCATCTCTCACATGTTGCTTCCAACCCTTTCTTTTGGCATTTGTTTCTTGACTTTCTACATCTACTTCATGACATTGTTGCGACTCCTTCCAATCTCCCTGTATAATACCAATGCCGTTTGGATGTGGAAATTTTATACATTGGTGGTATGTTGATGCGACCCCCAAGATCTCATGAAGCCATGGCCTCCCAATCAGCGCATTATACGGAGATTCCACGTCAACCACACAGAATAAAATATCAGTTGATAATCCTTGTAGAGGTATTCTCATGTGAACCTCTCCCTTTGGCTTGTTTGCAGTGCCATTAAAGCCATATATTTTGTATGTCGAGGGGATCAGATCCTCATCCTTTCCTCCCATCGTCTTGTAATTATGGTAAAAAAGAATATTCACCGAACTTCCGGTATCGATTAGGATTCGGTTGATCGCCCAGCAATTTTCTGCTTCATCATCTTCCCCATCAACTGGTTTTGGGTTAATCTCTAGTTTCACAATTAACGGGCTATCATGTGTTTCTCTTCCTTTTGGCACTTCATCTGCAGATAAAGAGATAGTCTTGACTGCCACTTTTCTAATCTGCGTCGTTCTCTTGGACTCATTATTTCTTTATCATTAGTATCTCTCGCAAAGACTCTACTGAGCACGTTGTCATGAAAATCTTCGATTGTGCGATACGAGTGGACAATAGAATTGCAATTCAAATTTTTAGCTTTTGTTCCAACTTCTATCACAAATGTTTCCTTTCCTTCGCCGACACCGTTACGTGCATCTCTGGTGGTGGTGGTAATGTCCGGCCTTTTTCTTCTCCCTTTAGAAAGTGATTGACTTCCCCGATCAATCATCCTGAGAATAATTCTCTTTATGTTTCTACAATCGTTTGTTTGATGTCCATGGAAGCGGTGATAAGAACAAAACTCATGACTCCTATCGCTTTGGCGGTGGTTCCATTCCCACGTTCCAAGGTGCTTGGTACATCTTCCATCACAAGTATAGCTTCCCAGATCTTTTCCACACTAGCATTCAGTGGAGGCATCTTAATCTCTTCCCATACTATTCTGCGACTTCTCTGCCCTCCATGGTTATATTGCCTTCGTCCACCGTAAGTTTCTTGCACACGATCTAGCCTCTGAATCTTATTATTGCTGCCTCGGTTGTAGTAGTTCCTTTCTTGTTCAAACTCTTCTTGGTCGCGGCTTCCCATTGCTACTATCTTTCGCTGTCCATCATCAGCCTTCTTTGCTTGTTGTCCTTGCGAAGTGCTCGCCATTGTATTTATGAATTGAGGCAACAAGCTTGCGTTCGCAGCATTCGAGCTTGTGTTCGCGATTGGATAAGAATTCATTTCATTCTGTCTTTCTTCTAAGGCAATATATTCTTCCTGTAACTCTCGCAGTTCTGCCATCGTGATTGTATTTTTGATTCTAAAAATTTGAATGTATAACAAGTTAGTCGCGAAGAGAGCATTCACAAATGAGAGGATGAGATATCTTTCCTCAACCCGTCCTGCCATTTCGCTACACATGGTCCTCCATCTTATTGTCAACTGCCTTAAGCTCTCGCCAACTCTTTGTTTCAACCCGAATACATCTTCAATTCCTGGTCGTGAAGAGTTGTTACTTATGTATGCTCCCAGGAATGTGGCTTGTAAATGGTTGAATGATGTGATTGTGTTTCTTGGCAGTCCTTCAAACCATTTTAGTGCTTCTCCTATTAGGCTGGATGCGAAATATTTGCACAGTATAGCGTCATGATTCTCCCACTGTAACATACATCTCATATAAGCCTTGATATGTTGTACCGCACAGGTTGTTCCATCAAAGATGTTGGTTAATGCAGGTAAATTGCATTTAGGTGGTATTCCTCCCATCTATACTTCTAGCGTGAAGGGATTCTTTGCAGCTTCTGCGATGGCTTCGTCCAATTGTTTCCTTCCTCCTTCCCTTCTATTACTCAGTAATCCTCTCATCTCAGCCAGTTCTCTTAAGATTTGTTCATTTGCCTCAGAATTTGATTCTGCTGGTCTTTTTAGCTCTGCCTCTCGCCGCCTGAGATCATGCCTGTTTTGGCCTTCTTGTTCGTTATTTTCTTCTCTCCTTTCTCTGCGATTTTCTCCTTCGTCTCTTTCATCAATTCGCACACCATTATATCTATCGTTCTCTCTTCTTGGTTCTCTATCAACTCTCCTCTACATCCTCTCGTATTCTCCATTGACACGATTTTGTGCTCGCCTCCTTTCTCTGTTGTCGTGATTATTTTGTCGGATTGCTTCTTCGAATTCTCGATTTTCCACTTCTGCTCTTACTCTCTCTCTCTCGCGGGCTAAGTGTGCTTGTGCGGCATAATGTTTCTCAATGTCGTCCACGATCTCTTGTTGCCTTCTCAATGCTTCTCTTCCATGCAGTATTGCTCTTCCTTCTACGGCTGGATCATCTGGCCCCTGAAATCGCCTAGTCCCCTGATTTTCTTGATTCTGCTCTTCTTGGAAATTCTCGGGATGGGGAATATAACGATCTTCTGCGTCCTCTCTTCTTTCACGATGTTCTGAGATGAGATTTTGTGTTTCCCGTTGGTTTTCTGTTAGTTCTGTTGGTAAAGCTCTCCTTCTTTCTTCCCTAGTCGATCTTGAACTCGATCTCGCAGTGCTTCGCGATCTTCTATTTTGCAATCTTATATTTTCCATTCTTAATTCATGATTCTGTCTTGTCAAGTTTGCTCGTTCCTCAGCCTCTAGTCGCCTCTCTTCATGTATAGTTTGTCTCAATGTTTCCAATGCCGTGAGTTCTTCATTTCCTGGGTTCATTTCTCCATTCATACCTTGCTCTCCTCCTCTTTGTCCATTGTTCACCAGCTGCTGCTCCTCTTCCCTCTCGTCTTCAGAATCAGATCTCCAAGTATGTACACTTACTCTATCATAATCCACCGTTGCGTTTGCTACTGGGGAGATCGGTGGCTGATTTTGATTTTCTTCATCATTTCTCATATTCATCCTTGATGATTCTCCTGTTTCATTCCTCCTTTGTCCAGCAAGTCTCCCGCTTCTTCTTACAATCGCTGGTTGTCCTTGTACATTTCTTCTTCTAGCCATTTTTCTTTTTCAATGAGTTCTTGAGTATCACTCCAAATCTTTTCTCTATTAACCCAAATTCTTTCTAATTTCTGCGTCAATCTCTGCTCCTCCCTGTTTCTAGCGCATATGTAGTTGCGGGAAATCCCACACTACACCCCTTACTCAGTTTTGCTTAATTAATTCATCCAAAGATGTGAGATCAAGAATATTTATTAATTGATTTCATGAAATGTTTATACAAGAAATAGATTTACACTTGGAAATTAAAGTGCTCTTAAACTTTCTCTCTCCTAATGACTTGCTTCCCAATTCAAAAAGATCTCCCCTTTCAACAGACTCATTTAGCCCTTTATATAGGGTAATACATAGTGGATGACAGCTAAGCTACCCTTTATTTTCGGGAATGTCTCGCGAAGTGTCGCAAATGCACGAATATTCATTCTCGCGACACTTCTTAACCCTCGCCAGGTTTCATGTCTTCCAATTGTTTTGTTTGTCGTTATTCATCGCGTCGTTTATTTTAGCTCCCTGCGACTCCCTCGCGACACCGTCATTTATTAATCCCGCAAACCTTGTCCGTTGCGATATTATGATCCTACATAATGACTTTCCCTCCACTTCAAAAAATATCTCTCTTCCAATAGGCCTGCTCGGCTCTTTATATAGGGTATTACATGATGGATGACAGCTAAGATGTCCTTTATTTTCGGGAATGACTTGCGAAATATCGCAAGTGTACAAGTATATGATCTCGCGACATTCCTAAACCTCGCTAGGTCTTCACATATTTCTTGTGTTTTGGCTGTCGTCATTCATTGCGTCATTTATATTACTCTTCTGCGACTCCTTCGCAATGTTGTTGTTCATTGATCTCGCAAGGTACTGATATCGCGATATTCTGATCCTACAATGACCGTGTTGGCTTTCCACAACAATCTCCTCCTGGATCCATCAACAATAATCATCATTATTTCACTCAAGGAAATGCTGAAATCGCTTACATGAAAGGATACTCACATCAACCTCTCCATCGATGCTGGATTCCTGAATTGTTCGTATTGAGGAAAGATGAAGACCGTCAATAACCGATGTAGAAAAATTCTGAAACCAATTAACAACATTCTTTTGGGATCCTAATTACATGGACAAGAAAATTGCAACGATAAGAAAAGTGTTAACAACTTACTAAAGAAGCAGCCAGGGACTGCATACTATTTTCTATCATTCTGTAATTCACCCTGCTCCTGCTTTCTCCACCCTGGGGACTGTCTTGCCATTCAGAGAAGTCTACAGGAATTCAAGGTCTCACAACATGACCACCCTACAATGAGTTAAACAATTAAAGGTGCGATTACTATGCTTTTACCAAAAATCATAAGAAAATATCTACCTGTGAAGATTCTGGAAATGTTTTTCTTTTATCACCACTAGAAAGAGGTTTCAACCGTGGGTGATCCAAGAGTATTTTAGCAGAAGGAAAAAGTCGTGTCGGAGATTTAACATCCATCACAAACTTATACAAGCACTCGAGTTGTTCATTCCAAAAATTTTCATAACCGGGAGTTACGTAAATATCTCGGTCGGTAAAAAAAGACACATCATCGCTCCCTTCCACATGTGTGTTATCTAAATGAGCCTTCAAATACTCAACCGGTGGTTTATTCATTCGATGACCTGGAGCACACTGATCGAGACCCATTTGTCGAGCTCCTCTGTCAATATTATATTCTTCTACCTGAAATTCTCCTTGCATCACCGACACTATGTAACCAGGAGTGCAACTCAACATACAAGACTACTCTCCATTACTCAACTCAGTTCCAGACTTCAAGGTGATGATTTCTTTAGTATCATTGAAAGTGATCAATTGCGAGAAGAAAGGAGGAACTATTGTCCAAGGACGAAAGTTGAACTCAAACTCAGTATCTAAAATGTTGGTGAGGCGTGTCTTTGGTGGTGGTCGCTTTGTAGACCAACGCATAATCCTAGCAATATTTTTCTCAAAGATGGCATGACGAGCATCAACATTGGGTCCTTGTAAGACCCTACGAGGAGTTGGAGCATATTTTTCAAGGTGCTCCCACATTAAAGCTTGGAGAAACATGGTATTTTCATATGTTTCGATTTTCATGAAGCTATCAGAGACATTGGAGTCCATAACTAAGGAGTCTAAGTTGGCAAATAACGAACCCAAAAATAAACTACCAATGGGAAGCTTCTCACCTTTAGCTATCTTTATGGCGAAAGAAATTACAAATGGCTTCAGCAAATGTCCAATATCTTCAAGAAAGTCTCTGAAGAGCCGCAAGCACAAAAAAAGAAGCAATAGTTAAAGTACTGTCAGCAGGTTATTCAGGAACTCCATCTCTTGGCACCAGCATCTCAACCACTCAGCATAGCAAGTTTTGGATGACTCGTTGAATTTGTGCATTTTAGTTTCCAACGCGCTAGACATCGCATTCTCCTCGGCTAAGGGCTCTTTAGGGAAGTTGCCAGTAATTGGAAGATACAACAGAGTGACTACATCTTCCAAAGTGATAGTGAATTCTCCCAATCTGCATATGAATGTGTAAGTAGGAATGCACCAATGAGCAAGCAGAGCCACCATGCCGGGCATGTCGTGATTGATCACTAAATCCCCAGTCGCTTGACTAGCTCGTGTCACTTGTGCACGATCTAGCATAGTTCTTACATGGCTATAGCCCAGCATGTGACGTGCCCATCCAGAGAAATGCGCCAGGGGTTTTCGAAAAAGTTTGAGTTCCACGTGAGAACCCAAATAGTGCTTCCCACTCAAACAGAATCTAAATATCGCCTGAGGACTTACCAACTTGTTCTGAGTAGTGCTTCTGGGATTTATGAGCAACCGAAATGCGGAACCTAAAGGACGCCTTTCGGGTTTGTACTGAAACACAAAGAATTCGTCATCAACATTTGGAATGTTCTTGGTCTTATCCTCCTTTCTCCTAAAAGTCCTAGAATCATCATTTCTTGAAAATACATCAGCAGAAACCTTCTTTCTGGAAGAATCCTCTCCAGAATCATCATCTCTAGAAGAATCCTCTCCAGAATCATTATCTCTGGAAGACGCATCTGTAGAAACGTCCTCTCTGGGAATTCTCTCTCTAGAAACATCATCTTCAGAAGCGCGGGAATCAGTCATATTTGGAAAGTTGTTGTGACATTCATACACAAATTTCATCAACATAATGGAATTGAAGCAACAAAATCATTATGATTCTCACATCAACGTCTACAAAAATGGTAATCCTTAACTCTAACCTGTTTACGGTTTCACGAACTTAGTGATAATAACGTAAAACTCTGAAAACTTGCTTGTTTCTTCAAACTTGCGAGAATGAGCAAAATTCAAAGTCAAACACCTGATTTTTCACGAAACCGTGAATGATTCATACAACCTTCCATATGAACATTCGCTGATTTTTACGTGTACATACACTGAAAATCACCAAGATCATACATACACTACGAATTCATCAACTCATTGAAATATTATTTACTTTCAACAATTGCTCATAAATCAATATTTGATTTTAAGACAAAAACGTGAATAAGTCACGTAAATTAAAAAAAAAAATCATGAGCTAATAACTCACGTAAACTTTTTTAAAAAAAAAAAAAAAAAAAAAAAAAACTTTTTTACTCATACGAGGATAGGGTCTTTACTATTTTTGTAAAAGTCTACATGTTTCAAACAAAGTTTTGAAAGTTCGCAAATAAATTTTATCATAAACTACAGCTCTTTTCAGAATCCCTTTGAACTCTAAGGATCATTATTTATTACTTCTACTATGAACAAACCTACGTTTTCAAAAATATTTGTGAAAGTTCATGCTTTGAAATTTGGTTTTCCATGAAACCCCATAAACAAAATTTTCTCTACTGCAACTAGACCATGTTTATTCAATAATATATGTATCTCTTTCATATTAGGGATTTTTTGCTTGTTTCTTAAACTATTGAATGAACACGCATACGTATTTTCAAAAGCAACTAAATTTCATAAAACCTACATCTACATACTCATATGAAATTTTGTTTTATGAACAATTCATGAAAATACCAAAACGTACAGTAAAAAAAAAAGTTCAAACGTACCTGGTCGGCGCCGGTCGAAACTTGACCGGACGGCAAACGGCGGTGATGGGCGGCGACTGAAATCCGGCAAAAAATAATTTCTCTTGTTGCAACTTGCGTCAGAATGGTGAAAAGAGGGAGGTGCTTGGTCGACCAAAAATAAAAGAATTTTAGGGTCTCTTCCCTTTTATATTAATTTTATTTCCAAAACCTAATAAAACACGGGTTTCCTTTTTTGAACTTGGGCCCATAAATCCTAAATCGACCAAAACTGGACTTTTGACCGACCAAATCAGCGATGCTTCATCTCTCCATGCTCACGGAATCACATTCTATCATACCATCAGGGTCCTCACCCAAATATTTGCTCGTACATGACACCATTGGAGCAAATCGAGGATTCTGATAATACCTTTGCGTAACCGAGTTCAACCACCGATCTCGTCGGTCGAAAATCACCATTTTATGCTTATCGCTTGAACATGATTGTCCCTCACTAAGCAGAGGACTTAATGTAGATGGTTGATTTTCAACAAAGGGCAAAACCGTAAAATCATGATGCATGTTTCTGACACGGCTTTCAGGCAAGCGACGATTCATATTTTACGAAGCCACGATGAATATGTCTTTCGAAAAGCCTCCACTAGATGAGCGTTCGATCCCTGAAATTTCGTCGTGCCCTCTATGTAGAATAACATAATTGGGCGGTTCTCCGTAGATTGAAAATAATAACGCCTTTAGGACGTCGGTGATACTCACTGTTCCCTGACTACATGAGAGAGAGACCCCTCTACATAGAAGAACGATTGGGCGGTTCTCCGTAAGATTGAGAGCAATAACGCCTTCAGGACGTCGGTGACACTCACTGTTCCCTGACTATGTAGAGAGATCGTGTATAGATCCAGGCGGTTCTCCGTAAGATTGAGAGCAATAACGTTTTCAGGACTTCGGCAACACTCGTTGTTTCACTGACTATACGCAAGAGATTAAATTCTACCGTGACATTCACCACTGAATTCCTAGAAGATAATCTATCTTATCTCATTGTTTATGGGTGAAAACTATTTCTGTCGGTTTTGGTAATTTGGGGTGTGTGGATGAGAAATAAGTCTAAACCTTAAAAAAATGCACTACACGGGAGTTCTTGTAGATTCGAGAAATCAATCTGTGCAAATCCGGCCTAAACCAAGAAATGGCAGTTCCAGACTTGTTTCGGTCACAAAGTGAAGGAGATGGGGTTGATCTTAGGGAGAGAATCGAAGAAGGTATTGAGATTGTGAAGGTGTTGGCTATGTATGACTTGTATCATAAAGCTGAACTGGCTTGCAGGATGTAATCTATCAGTTCCAGTGTTTGAATACGATTGTATCAACACTTGCCTCTGTTGTCTGGATTTGTTCTGTTTTTGGAAATAGGGAGGAGAACCTATTTATACAAGTCATTTGATCCTTATTCATGTCTCTCGTGGGAAGTGGAGTTGTGTGTTAGTGTTACACGACCAGTCTTGCCCACTTCTCCTGTCATCTCTAACCGTCCATGACTTCCTGACACGTTCTTGTGATGGAGCGTTGCACGCTGCACGTTGTAAACCGCCAGACCAATACCCCAGTATGTATCCCCCATTTTTTGACATGATTGATGTCTCGAGTGTGTGGATCGTGGGACCCACAGAAAGTAGCATGTAATGTTAGATTAAATAACTAAGTTATTTAGGAAGTCGATACTTGTGAAGTATCGTGTGTAATCTATGCAGGTACTGCATGATGGTGTGGTAGAGTGACGGGTGGTGATCACCATGATGCCTCCCTGACCAATTAACTCCTGACCAGGGTTGTATAACCAAGCTGGTGAAGTTGGACGGACGAGATGATCTTTGAGACACTCATCTGCGACCGTTGGTGGAATTAGGGTTTTTGAAGAGGTGCGCAAGCATCACTCTCCAGCTTGGTCGAATCCAAGCTTGGGATACGATTTTGGCAGGGCCGATCATGCATGTGTGTAGACGACATGACGGTGTAGGTGTCCATACCTCATTATCTCGTGAAAGTGTGATCTGGGCCACTCAATTTGTCCGGCGAAGTTGAGTGGTCGAAATCAATTTGCAACAGAAATTTGGTGCCGCAAAAGCCGCACATCATGCCCACTTCGGGCGCGCGTTTCAAGACAACCAAGCCTGGTCGGTCTTGGCCGATCATTCCGACGTGCATATGGTGGGATGGTGTACATGCCTGTACTTCATTGTCCCATAAAAACGTGATCTAAGCCACTCAATTTTTCCGGCAAATTTGAGCGGTCGAGATTAGTTTATGGTGGGAAGTGTGACCACGCCTAGCTTGGGCCTGCGAATCGAGGTGTACAACCAAGTTTGGTCTTGGCCGATCGGGTGTGGAAATAGGTGTGCCCACAGTGATCGTGTTGATACTTACCGGACCTACTTAGTCTATTCCCAGACCCTTCATCCGAGCAGGAGAAAAGGGACGCTCGTGATCGTGACACAAGCCTTAATTAGGTTTTGCCGACTGTGTGTCATACCCATTTTGGGGCGCACGAATCAAGACGACCAACCATAGTTGGTCCTGACCGATCAATCAGGTATGTAGGCGGGCCCACGTTATTTGTGTTGACATGCTCTGGGCCCTTTGAATCTACATCTACACCCTCCATCTATGCCTGCGAAGATGGATGGTTGAGACTTGTTTTGCAATACATGTAATGTGCCGCAAACCCTAATTTAGGGTTTTTCGTCCATCTTTGCTCTGGTTTGGACGGTTTGGCAAGCTATGCCACCTTTTTGGGGAGGCCGACCATGCGGGGCCCGCGTTGGGTCGGTAGTGAATATTCCAATACCTGCTTGGGGTCATGGATTCAATCTAAGCCATCCAATCATGCTGGTGAAGTTGGATGGTTGTGATCGTTTATGAGACTGATACGGACAGTCCAGGTTCAAACATGTTCAATCGGGCTAGAATAACACACCGAGAGATGTATGCTCAATCGGGCTAGTATAACACACCGAGAGTTGTATGCTCAATCGGGATAGTATAATACATTGAGAGTTGCAACCTGTACGGGTATTTCGTACATGCTTCATTATTAATGCTTGGAGGTTCGTGTTGTTCTGCTGAGAACAACACTCAGTCGTCATCATGCCGCACCGTAATGAGTAAGAAAATACAAGGTCTGGTTATGCATTAATTAATAATGCTGTAAATTCACAGGGTATATGGGATTGTTTCCACATGCTCCAACCTGGATGAATTTCGTGTATTTAATTCACAGAATATTGGGATTGTTGCCACATGGTCCATTCTAGGTGAATTAGTAAAGTGAAGAAGTATTCATCACTTATCAATGGCTTTATCTTTTGCAAGATGTTAGCGCATAATTTTGGCTTTTTACAATTTCTGCCTTAAATGAAAGTCCACCATCAACATTAAGTCCCTTGCCTAGCACATGATGGTTATACTCTCGTGGGGTAGGTATGAGATGGTGACATATACAACATAAGAAAACAAGATAAAGGAAGTCTACCTGGAGGGATTCTGACCAATCGAGGGCAATCCTCCATGCGTGTGTGACCACAGGCCTTGATAGGACCGGCGTCCTCCCTTAGATGTTTGAGCTAGGAATATGATTCTTGTTCTACTGGGATTCCCAGCGTGGGTGCTTACACACTGCTGGTTGAATCGCTCATATCCAGATGCTCCCCCGATTCTTGATTAGGGTTCAAAAGAAAGCCTGACTTGGTCAGTGTTGAATCTCCATATATCAGGCAGGCTTCGCCATAATCGTTTTAGTCTTCCTTTAAGGTTTCTTCAGCATATATGCATGTGTAGATATTTTGAACCACTTTTATGATTTTAAAATAGGGTTTTCTCGAACAAACTCTATTTCCTTATCATGTCGAACAACAGTGGATCGTCTTCTTCATACCATCCAAGATCTTCCGTTAAACGTGCACGACATGCGTCTGAGCTTCATGATGAATCCCCTGCTTGTGTTCTCCGAGTCAAGAAGATCATACCGATTCGACTTCTTTTCCTTTTCTGAACAATTTCTTGTTCTTCATAATGATCAGGTGAATAACTGATGCGTGTCGTAACCACAACAAACTAATCAATATTTTTCCACCTAATTAACAAGTAATATAGTGTAGTCAAGTTCGTTCCCACGAGGAGCAAGAGATTTTTAGTTGTAAAATTGTCACAAAGGGTGTTTTGTTTAGTAAAACAAAAGAAAATAAACAAAGCAATTCAAAGATAAAGTTCAAATCAATAAGAGACAAGATCAAGGAATCCTTCTTCGTTGCAAAACAATGATTCAAGTTATGTTCTTTTCCACTTTTTATTAGTCACAAATTATCACCAACCGTAGGTAAAGCAGCTAGATCAGTGCTAAACCCCTAAATCCCTCGTATCACCGGATACGGAAGTTCTCAACTACCAGATTCTATTTACCAAACCACCTAGTAGTAGATCACTCAAGATGTAATTTAAATAAACGCATTAAGATTTATGAACTTATTAGGTTGATATTAGTAGTTAGACTCTTAGATCAATGTCTACTTGCTAACGTTGTTTTCACACACAATTGCTCCACGGAATCCCTCCGTAAGGTCTCGTGTTTGCTACTTATGTAAAGAGTCAAGAAACGATTACTTATCCCAGAACTTTCACTAGCTTTAGATCAATTAACAAATCAATTTAGTTGGCCACCTAAACAATCTATCAATCAACCATGAATGTATAAACATTCCTATTAGTAAAAACAAACGATAATCATGTGAAAAAATTCAAGATAAAATTGAAAACAAAACTCAAATCATATATTAAGAACTAGGAATTCATCCTCAATCAATAATAAAATTAGCTACTCATGTTTTTGAAATTCACACAAATAATTAAAAGGAGAATTTTGAAAAGCAAGCAAAAACACAAGTGTTGTGTGTGTAAAGAGGTGTGTCAAAGTGTGTAGAGAACTTCTCTATTTATAGGCTTCAATGCTCTCCAAATCTTCCAAGGATTAAAATCCTCATTCCATAATAACACAACTTTCCCAATTTGAGCCTAATTCCAATTTCAAGTCCAATTCTCCAATTCTCCAAAGCTTCCAAGTTTTCATCTTTTTCCCAAATCTAAGTCTTCACACCCATGAGAGAAATTCACACAAAATTCTGCAATTTTGGTCGCTTGAAAAGTCCCTGGAATTCTCCGGAATCCGGCCAAAAAAGTCACCGCCGGCCACTGGTATAATCTTTTCCATTGACAGAATATTCCGTCACAGCACCGTCCAAAATAACGGTCAAATGGGTCAAGCTGTCAGTCAAGAGGTCAAGGGGAGGGAGAGTCAGCTAAGTCATTCAGCTATATCTGACTTGTCTGAATCGCCTTAATCAACTGAATCATTGAGGAGGATCGGTCATCGCCGGTCCGAGTTGAATTGCCAGAGGGAAAATTCAGACAGAGTTTCCTCTGTTTTCAAGACTAATCCGGCCATAATTTCAGGCCATTTTCTTCTCCCTGTAAAGACCTAGCATACATCTATTCATTCAAAACATAACCCATTTATTCAGGCTCCCTGTAACAGAAGCAGCAGGTCTTCTTTATAATTTCCGGCAACAAACACTACCATAACTCCATCTTCTGACCTAGCCATTGCACGCACCAGTCTTCATCAATTCTTTCTTTTCAACATCACCACAGACCCATCTCTTCTTTGTTTTGGTCACATATGCAACAACACATCCACATCCTTCCATCATCTTCTGTTAACTCCATCCATTAAACCCATTTTAATCTCCTATTTGGATCTCAACAGCAGCAAGTCCTAATTCTTCATCTGTTCTTCACAGTATCAGTACCCATCTCTGATTCTTTATTTAGCAGCTTGTTCTTCTTCTTTGGATCTCAACCAGTACCATGATACAACCCTTCAATTCACCATCAATAGCACAATCACCTCTCACAGATCTAACCCATCTCCGATTAACACCAACAACAGCTACATGTTCGATTCTCTCTTCCAATTTACAGCATCGAATTCTTGTTTCATTCTTTGTTCACGACCAAACCCTAACAGATTCAATCCATCTTCCATTTTTCAATTACTGTAAATCTCAGATCCCCTTTTATCTTTAAAACACCAACACAACCCTAATTTCCTTCTCTGTGGCATCACGAAGAGCTTCAATGTCTTCTCTCGGTACATCAACAGCAACGACTGCTCTTCTCCATGGCTGCGCCTCCTTTCTTATCTCTCTCTTTTCTTAAATTCAGGTGCTAATGAATTGGGAAGAGACGACAATAGGGTTATCATTTGGGAGATGGATTCAGATACCCCACCGGCTTAGATAAGGGCCACTCAGATGGCAACCCCCTTAACCTCAGCTCGACTGTATTTAGTACTCCTCCAAATAGAGTTGCCTCTTAATCTTGACTAGGCTCCGGATAGTGTTCGCCCAAGAATGACTATTTTGTCCTTTTGGCTCAAATAGAGTAATTTCTTCTTCTTTTCCTCTGCATGACTCCAAAGTAGCTACAAACTCAAAAACAAACGTAAAATACAAAATTCACACGAAAAATAGAAAAGAAAGCGTAACTACTAGATAGTAAATTAGGTGTATTCTACACCTATCAAATTCCCCCACACTTAGACTTTGCTAGTCCTCGAGCAAATCAAAACTAAAACTTACAACTTCAAAGCGTTCCAGTGTCCCAAGCATCCAAAGAGTTATGAGGACATAGAGTTTCTGCATGCTAGTAATAAGAAGTTAGAAATACTAAAGAACATATTCTCATTCTTAAATGTTGAGTGAGAAATAACCACACCATAATGAGAGAACACGTGTTTGAGAAACGATCAATAAGCATTTCGCCTCGACTTCTGCCTCACCAAAAAGGATTTTATGATAATTGCACTCAATAAGACGGCTTTCATGGTTCTCACATGTGTGCAGATAGGAATGAAGAGAGAATTCCTGCAACACGTTGAATGGTCGGAAGGACTACTTCCGAAATATTTTAAAAACCCACATCTTTTAACATTTTGAAAAACCATTTTTCTGACGATCTCTAAGAAAGGAAATCAACCACTATTATCGAGGATGAGATTACTTACTCACCTTCATATCCGATCACCAATTATGATAACACCACTCTCACGGCATCCAATAGAAACGTCTTCCGCTCCTCTCTTGATATTCGTCTTCGTCTTCGGTTTCACTATTGATGATAAACTCTCGAACTGCGTAATTCCTTGACAATTTGTAACCTTTTACCTTAAATTCTTGTCACTTGAAACTTCCTTATAGATTTTCCTTCCCCACGGCTTATAAAAACAAAACAAATATTTCTCTTGTTTTATTTATTTATTTTTTTTTTATCTTTTTTTTTTTAACATAAAACAAGTTTATTAATCATCATCCACAACAAGGAATTTACAACTATTGGAAGGAAGCCTAGCGACAAGCTGTGCTCCAATCCCTTTATTAAGAACCACACCTATCCTATGAAAAAGAAAATCTCCAAAGTGAAAATCTCCAATCCCTTTTTTTTTTTTTTTTGAAAACAAGAGAAATAAAACAAAGTGAAAATAAAACAAACCGTGGCCGTGGGAGAAGTATTTTACCGCTTGATTCTTCACAACTTGTATCGTCTCGAAATCATAATCTTCAATAATTCTCACCCTTTTGATTTTCTTTGCTCTCGTAAATAAGTCTTCTTACTTGGATATAGAATTACCTCATTATTATAAGTCCTCAACATATATGTAAAATCCGCTCATTGTATGTTGCTTTACTTGAATATGAAATTTGCTCTTTTTCTCGTTCCGTTGCTTGTAAACCTTGAACGTGTTCAACTTTCCTTGTAAATTTTGATATCGCTCCTTGTTGATGATGATGGTGTTTCTATGGATCCGTTGTTGTGGAGAGAATGGTGCTAACTGCAAATCGAACTACAAAAAGGAGGCTTTCATCTATAGACGTCACCCTCATGATTGACAAAATTAGCACTCAAGAGATCAAAGAGTAGTGCTTCTATTGGTGGGAGGTTGGGTAGCTCACCATTCTACCCGGAATTAACGTACGGTGACACACACTCAAAAGAAAGCTCTTTAGTTAGATGGAAAATTTTCTGGTCGGTGCCTCACATGATATAAATATGGGTAGTCTCCACTAATGATTGATCAGCAACTCTAATAATGCATTTCTCCCTGCACCAAATTTGCATCACCGACATGATTAAATCCATTATTTAACACTTTAACAAGTAAGAAATCCGAATGTAGTTCCCTAACACTTCCAAGTTCAGTTATGTCGGTCAAAATTCTCTATGTAAACATACCTAGAAGTATGCTAGTGACTCTAAAATCTCTAAAAGTTGGAGGTTTTATGTTTTATGTTTTTTTTTTTTTTAACCACTCACCCACACTTAAACCTTACATTGTCCTCAATGTAATTGAATCGTCCTAGTAAAGTCAAGGTGGGAAATTTTAACATGATATGGAACAAGAAAAAGAAATAACAATAAGCAAAAGGATAAGAAATACAAAACCTATGGGTTGCCTCCCATTAAGCGCTTGTTTTAAAGTCGACGGCCCGACTTAGCTCTTGCACAATTCATTAGCCCGCATCAATCTCTTTAATGGGAAAACATGACTTCACATCACTAGGGTATCTCATTGTCTCAAAGATATTGAAGTGGATGAGTGCACTATCAAACTCCATAGTCAAGGTGCCATTTTGGACATCAATCTTCGTTCCGGCGGTGCTTAAGAATGGTCTACCCAATAGCAAAGGTGTAGACTTGGAAGAATTCTCATCATTCATGTCCAAGACATAGAAATCGCTGGGGAATACAAGCTCATTAACCTGCACCAAACATTCTCAACAATCCCTTTCGGGTAAACATTAGATCGGTTAACAAGTTCAAGAACTACCCCGGTCTCCTTAAGAGGACCAAGATTCAAATAATCATTAATCGAGGAAGTCATAACATTAACCGATGCTCCTAAATCTAGTAAAGCTCGAGTAAACCTTGTTTTACCAATTGTGCAAGGTATAGTGAAACTACCGGGGTTTTTCAATTTAGGTGGGAGTTTCTTGAGAATGAACGCCAAAGCATTCTCCCCCACACTCATGACTTCATTCCCTTTTAACCTTTTCTTCTTCATGCACAACTCCTTTAAGAACTTTGCACAACGAGGAATTTGACGAATAGCTTCAATGAGTGGAATAGGATGTCCCAAATATCCTTGTATTCCAAGTCTTTCTTCGACTTAGCAAATCGGCTAGGAAACGGGGGCGGAGTTGTGAAAGTAGGAACCGTCTCCTTGGGTAGGTTGGTTGGGGATGTATTCTCATTTGGTGCGGCTTCCTCCTTGTCTTTGACTAACTCTTAACTAGCTTCTTCTTGATGACTTGGACCCTCCACTTGTCTTCCACTTCTTAAAGTAACCGCATTAACATTCTCTCTTGGATTCACAAATGGTTGTGAAGGAAGCTTTGTAGATGCTTGAGATTTCAATAGGTTCACATCGGTTGCCAATTGTCCCATTTGAGTTTGTAAATCCTTGATGGCCGAATCGGTCTTTTGTTGATTTTGTTGAAACAATGACGTAATACCTTGCATCATGACATTAAGCTTATCATATATCGAAGATCCTTGTTCCTTCACTTGAGGTTGGAATTGTTGTTGAGGTTGAAAGCGAAGTTGTTGGAAACCACCTTGTTGCACATATGGATTAGGATCCGCCGCTTGCTTGTTTGCATAACTAAAGTTAGGATGATCCTTCCAACCAGGATTATAGGTATTGGAGTATGTATCGTACCTTGGCCTTTGATTTGGATATAAAGCATTTACTTGTTCGATCTCATCATCCGGAATAATTACCGCGGCCATCCTTTGAATCATTATCTCCATGTTACTCATCCTTTGATCAAGGTATGATGATGAATCACTAACTTCATGCACTCGCCTAACCATTTGTTCATCTCTTGTGTAGAATTGTTGCGAGTTTGCAGCCATACTTTCAATCAACTCGGTAGCTTGGGTCACCGTCTTGTTCACTAGTGCACCACCACCCGCGGCGTCAAGAAGAGATATATCACTTGGTTGGAGAGCTTCGTAAAAGTATTAGAGTATCATAACGTCACTGAATTGATGATGTGGACAGCTTGCCACCAATCTCTTGTATCGCTCCCAAGTAATATAGTGTACAAGATTTGATGCGTGTCGTAACCACAACAAACTAATCAATATTGTTCCACCTAATTAACAAATAATATAGTGTAGTCAAGTTCGTTCCCACGAGGAGCAAGAGATTTTTAGTTGTAAAATTGTCACAAGGGGGGTTTTGTTTAGTAAAACAAAAGAAAATAAACAAAGCAATTCAAAGATAAAGTTGAAATCAATAAGAGAGACAAGATCAAAGAATCCTTCTTCGTTGCAAAACAATGATTCAAGTTATGTTCTTTTCCACTTTTTATTAGTCACAAATTATCACCAACCATAGGTAAAGCAGCTAGATCAGTGTTAAACCCCTAAATCCCTCGTATCACCGGATACGGAAGTTCTCGACTACCGAATTCTATTTACCAAACCACCTAGTAGTAGATCACTCAAGATGTAATTTAAATAAACGCATTAAGATTTATGAACTTATTAGGTTGATATTAGTAGTTAGACTCTTAGATCAAGGTCTACTTGCTAACGTTGTTTTCACACATAATTGCTCCACGGAATCCCTCCGCAAGGTCTCGTGTTTGCTACTTATGTAAAGAGTCAAGAAACGATTACTTATCTCCTAACTTTCACTAGCTTTAGATCAATTAACAAATCAATTTAGTTGGCCACCTAAACAATCTATCAATCAACCATGAATGTATAAACATTCCTATTAGTAAAAACAAACGATAATCATGTGAAAAACTTCAAGATAAAATTGAAAACAAAACTCAAATCATATATTAAGAACTAGGAATTCATCCTCAATCAATAAGAAAAATAGCTACTCATGTTTTTGAAATTCACACAAATAATTAAAAGGAGAATTTTGAAAAGCAAGCAAAAACACAAGTGTTGTGTGTGTAGAGAGGTGTGTCAAAGTGTGTAGAGAACTTCTCTATTTATAGGCTTCAATACTCTCCAAATCTTCCAAGGATTAAAATCCTTATTCCATAATAACACCACTTTCCCAATTTGAGCCTAATTCCAATTTCAAGTCCAATTCTCCAAAGCTTCCAAGTTTTCATCTTTTCCCCAAATCTAAGTCTTCACACCCATGAGAGAAATTCACACAAAATTCTGCAATTTTGGTCACCTGAAAAGTCCCTGGAATTCGCCGGAATCCGGCCAGAAAAGTCACCGCCGGCCACTGGTATAATCTTTTCCATTGACAGAATATTCCGTCACGGCACCGTCCAAAGTAACGGTCAAATGGGTCAAGCTGTCAGTCAAGAGGTCAAGGGGAGGGAGAGTCATCTGAGTCATTCTGTAGTTGCAGGAAATCCCACACTACACCCCTCACTATATTTTGTAGATCTAAATCTTATTAATGATATGAATTTCAAATATAAGTGCTAGAAATATAAATAGACACATAAGATTTTTTACGTGGTTCGATCAATGTGATCTACATCCACGATTCTTCACTATGATTGTTGAGGTTACATAAGAATTACATTTACAATCTCCATTAATGGATATTTTGTAGAGCTCTAGATCTAATTATTTGGGGAAGAAGATGATAAAGAAAATAAAATCTTTCTCTCTCTAAAAAATATCTCTCTCCAAAATATCTCTCTCTCTCCTACTAAAATTATCCTCTCCTTTCTCTCTCCTGCTCTCTTCTTTATATAGGATATTACATAGTGGGTGACATCTCATATTCTCGCGAGCTCTTTGATAATTTCGCAGGCTCTTGCTACCTTCTCGCGAACTCTTCATACCTTTTCTCGTATTTCTGCTGGTGTCGTCTGTTACGTTATTTTTGATGTTAGTCTGCGACGGTTTCGCAATGTTGCTAATGACAATATCGCGAGTACGTTGTTGTTGCGATATTCGATCCTACATCTTGCCTCTTTTTCCTTGAATATTACTTGAAGAGCGATCTTTAAGGAAAAATCATTGTTGTAGTAATCTTTGATCTTTGTTGATGAAGGAACGAGCAAAGAATACTGGACTTGAAAAGTACGTACTTGCCTCTATTCTTTTGCGAAGTTCCGAAGCTTTGCGAAGTAAATAAGAAATACTATCCCGAGGTATATGAAGTATGAAGTATCTTTGAAGAAGTATAAGAAGTATGAAGTATGAAGTATCCTTGAGAATTATAAGAAGTATGAAGTATGAAGTATCCTTGAGAATTATAAGAAGTACTTAATCTTCTAAATATAAGAAAGTATTGTGAATCCATCATGTGAAACTCTCGCTCCATGTTCTTTGCCTCATGCAATGCTCTATTCTTTTGCGAAGTTCCGAAACTTTGCGAAGTGAATAAGAAGTATTAATCCTTGAAGTATAAGAAGTATTGCCTCTGTTCATGCGAAGTTATTATTCCATTTTTGGTGAAGATTCTTGTTCTTTTTGGTGAATATCTTCTTTGAAGTGATTCTTGCTTTTGAAGTGCTTGTATAAATAGATGATGTAGAAGTTAGAAGATAAAGAACATAAATTTTTTCTTGGTTATCCATAATTGTCTGTTCTTTATCTTTGAAGGTAGAATCTTTAGAAAATGTTGAAACCAAATCCCAATAAACCAAAGCCCACATAAACCAAACTAAACTTTGAGTTCAATTTGAGTACTAAATCATGTCGGATTTTGCAGTGCATCCTGGGATTCAAACAAATCCCTTAGAGAGCTTGCTTCACGGGCACCTTTCACAGGATGAACACCCCACATACCATAGTGACTTTAGGGAATTTTATGGGCCTTCTCGGGGTCGATCTCACATACCCTAATCATTATGATCACATACATCATCCACCACGGGTTGAAAATGAACAAATTTCTCATACCCAGTCATCACTTTTAGATCATTATGAAATGCATGCTTGCACCTTATGTGGTGGCTTAGACCAACCACCCTGCAACAGTACTGTTATATTTTGCATGCTTTTAGACAGTCTAGGGAAAACCATGATAATCCAATATACGAAGTGTCTAGAAGTGATTATTGGGACCATAATCAACCTGCACACATGCATCATTCACCACAATGGGGAGATGAACAATTTTATACTCCCCCAACTCCTAGTTTGCAATCAATAATGGATACACTCATGGAGCAAAATGCTAGGGCTTGAAATGAATGCAATGCATGACCATCCATATAGCAACATGTCGAATTTCCCTTCTCTAGTGAACCTCATGCACAACCATACAATGAATATCCATATGAGGAATGCATACCCACTAGTGAAAACTCTCCTTTCATTGAACAACATAATGAACTTCTTGAATTTAGTCAAAACCTTGAGCAAAACTTGAGCAATATCAAAAGTCAACTGACCAAAGGTTTGCAGCTTAGAACTCAAATTGAGTCAAATGCGTGATGCACTAAATGAGGAAAGGGAGGAACTTCGAGATGAAATGAATGTTAGGGAAATGCATTTGTGCTATGATGATGATGATGATGAATATGAAGAGCATGTATATTTTGAAAATGTAGTAGAATCTTTAGGTTCGAGACATTAATTGTCTCTTCAGTGAACCCTATGAATGATGCTTCTTCGATATTCATGCATGTGATGTTGATGTGGAACCCGTGCAATTATCCCGTGAAAATGAACATGATTTACCCTCTTTTGACTTTGGGAAAGTGTGTGATGGTACAAATGATTTTAAAAATGAAAACAACTTAGATGTACTAACCTCTCTCCTAAGTCACAAATTGATACTCCTCCACCAAACCTAGGTGTAGTTTGTAACAAAATTGCAAAACCAACTTTTTCAAAATGCCTAACTTAGGCCTAGAGCTTTGTGCGTCCCAAGTCCTCTTGGACTATTTTGCATCAAAGTATAACACTCTTAAGGAGCCACAGTTGGAATATGTATGTCTGCCTGTAATTAGCAAAACTCATTTCGAGTTAGACCTTTTGCATGATGTACCTTTAAAATTGCAAGATTTTGTTCTCACAAACACCCTTCGTTCACAAGTTTAGGTTTGGGAAACTCCTTCACATCTACAGTCTTACTTGCACTCTCATTTTATTTTGTGTAAGACTGTTAATGTGTGTACATATTTTCTATTGGGTTGATCCTCAACTCTTTAGATTGTTAGTTTATGGTGAATTTTTGTATATAATCCAAGAGGACTTGTTAAATTTTCTTTTCTTGATTCGGTTGAGTCTTCTTGCACATATATTATGCTAATCCGATATGATCTCCGTTGAGAATATTGGATTCTAGCCTTGACAGATGAGCTCAACCTTGCTCCCGCCGACATACCGGTAATCTCTTCCCTTTTATCTTTTCAGCATAGTTCTCATGGTATGTGACTGTTTAATTTTTCCTATCTGTTGACACATTGAGGACAATGTTTGATTTAGGTTTGGGGGTGCATTTGCATTTAGAGTTTTTAGTCTTTTTAATCTTTTATTTTCATTTAAAAAAAAAAAAAAAAAAAAAAAAAAAAATTCAAAACTCTTTTTGTAAAAACCTCCAACTCTTAGAGATTTTAGAGTCACTAGCATGCTTCTAGCTATGTTTACATAGAATCTGACCGAAATAACGAACTTGGAAGTACCGGAAACGCAATCGGGTTCCTTAGTTGATTAGAGCGTTAAAGTTGGATTTAACCATACCGGAGGGTGAATTGGTCTTAGTTTAGATATTCGGTAGTAGAATTGTGATCACCCATAGTGGAGACTACCCATTTTACATCAAGCGAGGTACCGACCTTCACTCTTTGTGACTTTCTAGAAAAGCTTTTAGAGGTGTGTCACCGCACGTCAATTTAGGAATGGTGAGCTACCCAACTTCGCACCACTTTCAAAGACTACTTTGATCTCTTGAGATGAGGAGTTGTATCTTCATTCTCATTTTGCCTGCCAAATAGTGCATATTTATACACATTTTTATTGGCATTTTACTCATCTTTTGTGCTTTGCAACCCAACAAGGAAGACATGGGCTAGAGCTACCCACGACAGGATCCGAACCCGTTCATCCCGAGCCGTCGAGATCTCGCCCCGCCTACATCCAACGGTCGCTACCTCCATGCGCATTGAAGATCGCTGCTCCCGTGCAACACAGATTACTCCAAATCCTCCTCAGCCGTTCAGATCTTACCTGCTAAATCCAACGCTCGCCCGCAAGCTCTTGATATCCCCGCCACAACGAATCGACCCTAACCCTATACCCATCGAGACAAACTCATTTTCTTCTCCATCTTCTCTTTCTTCTCCATACCTCTCTGCAAAACCCATTCCGTCACTCTCCTCCCATACCGACTGCAGAGCTTCATCGTTACAGCCATCTTCTTCTCCTGCCACCACCACCACTCTACCTCCTATCTTCAGTAGCCACTTATTCTTCCTCTCTATCTCGAATCATCTCTCTCATAGCTTCTTTAACCTAGAAGCTAGGTCAGAGATAATTAGGGTTAGGGTTTGCCAATGACCACGCATGGAGTTGCTCCGAGGCCATTTTGAGCGACGTGGGTGAGAGATTATCTTCTCATTTTTCTATGTTTGAAAAACTAGGGTTACTTTTGAAGTGCTTGTATAAATAGATGATGTAGAAGTTAATTTTGGGTACGCCTGGATTAGCCAGTGCAGTCAATAGGCTTAATTTGTAGTTAATTTCAATTTGTATTATGTTCTAAAATTAAGTTTCTAGGGTTTGAAATCTTCAGGTGTTGATTATGTTGATTATGTTCTCTTGAATGCTTAATTTGTTCTAGGATAGAATTTATCTTAGCAATTCAACACATTGCTCTCACGTTGTATGACAATGCAAATGTATACACTGTAGTTAGGTTACCTCTGTGATGATGATGCTGCAACTCATGCTTTAGAAACCAATGTTAATTCCTAGACTAGTTGTTCTTATTTAGACAGTTAGTACTCTGAATTGACACCTTAGTTGTGATAGATTCTTATATTGGTGAAACACCTTAGGTAAATGGAAGACTTGACACTTCTCCATTACCTGTTATAAAGGCAAGAGTAAGATAATTAGCTGAATTTACAAGGGTAGGTTAGAATCTAAGAAAGCCATAGGCAGTTGTATCTTCATTGAGGCCGTAAGTTCATTTTGTATCTTCATTATCATTTTGCCGCCTCATGCTTTGTGCTCATGCGATAGTATAATCTCTTCAAGTTGCTTATAATTTTGCGAAATAACCACATTTCGCAAACTAATCACATTCTCCGAGAAATTATGACTCATTCTCTGCGAAATTCTGAATAATACCTTGAGAGATTCCAAATAATATCATTTGAGAGATTCTGAATAACACTCTTGAGAGATTATAAATAGTTCATTGAGAGATTCTGGATAATTCTGTAAAATTTTGTAAAATACTTGTGCGAGTATAATGCTTATGTAATGATTATGTTATGAAATGTGTATGCAATGGTTATGCCATGAAATGCTTATGCAATGCTTTCATGATGCGATTATGATGCTTGTATGATGAGAATGCTTATCTACTGCAATGTATAGCTAATGTTTGTGTTACTTAGCTCATTTCGCCGTTCTAAAATTGATGTAGCTTTAAATCACTTCCATTCTTCATTTCTCTGATTTTGTCTTTAGCATATGCATTCCTCTTTGTGTATTTATTGTTCCTCGCAAGTTATTTTGCTTGTGCTTCATTTTTTCTTATTCCTGCAATTCAAAATGCTTATGTTGAATTCTGTCATTGCGACAAGATCGCAGGACGTCTTTACATTTTCATGTAATGACCCATTGGTCTTGCCTTATCAATTTTCTTGTGTGGTCTTATTTCGCCTTCCTAGTTAAAGGTCTTATTATGCCACCCCTCATTGCGACAATATGACAGGCCTAAATATTCTTGCGAACATAAAGCCCCATGACATTGCCGTCTTGCGACAAAATCGCAGGACGTCGTTACACTTTCATGTAAAGACCCATTGATCTCGTCTTATCATTTCTTAGTATTATTGCCTCTGCAGGATGTTTTAGTTGCGACAATATGACAGGACTAAATATCCTTGCGAACATAAAGCCCCATGACATTGCCGTCTTGCGACGAAATCGCAGGACGTCCGTACACTTTCATGTAAGGACCCATTGATCTCGTCTTACCCTCGCGTTAGTATTATTGCCTCTGCAGGATCATTGCACAAATATGACAAGCCTAAATTTTCTTGCGAAAATAAAGCCTCATGACATTTGCGTCTGTTTTGACACTCTCCCTAATGGAGGGTGTCGCCCTTATCATCTACCCTGGTTGCCCCTTCAAGGAGGCGTACATCGCCATACAAGGCTAGCTCCTCCCATCCGGTCTTAACAACAACCAGTTGTTTTCGCAGCCTCTTATCCCTTATACCTATAGGGTTTATGGTTACAAGGCTGCACCCTAAGTGGAGTTTTCTTCGGGCCGAGTGCAGCATGCGCCAAGACTTGTCAAGAGTGGTAAGGAAGTTCCATGCTCCCCGCACTCTTGACTCAACCGTGTACCTCGGCGCCTTGATCATACGCTGACTCCTTGAGAGAGACCCTCGGTCGCCCAACCAGGGTATAACCTACATATATAGTTGGGAATCCAAGGTACCTCATCCGGATAGGCTTTCATGGGCCCCAAATCTGCATGACCCAGGTTCCAGGGGCGGTGTAACCTTTTCCCTGAGCCATGTCAAGAGATACCCCCTTATATGACGCACTTTAGGTCTTACATTTGCCTCTTACGAAATATCATTCGCGAACTAGGGTGTACGCCATAAAGGTTCGTCCCATTCAATCACTCATTCATTTTGTCAATTCATTCAATCATTCACTTTTGATTATCTCTTCTCATTATCTTTGCGAAACTATCGCATGTCTTCATTCTTTCATTCATTTCTTCATTTCTGTCACTTCCTTCACTTATTCTTTCATTTCTGTCGTTTCTTTCATTCATTCTCATAATAGCATATCATTTGCGGTTTGCTGCTATTGTTGTCTCTTGCGAAGTATATGATTTTCTTGCGAAGCTATCATCCTTGAAATATATGAACGTCGCATAAAATATAAACATCTCACAGTAAAAAGAATTGTGAGAAATGAGATTCGAACCCTTGACCTGCCTCTTTATATTCTCGCACCATACCAACTGTTCTAACCTCATTTGCGAAATTAACTTGCGAGATAATCATCAACTTTCTTCTTTGCGAGATAAGCAATGTCTGTGTGAAATTTTGCATAACAAAAATAAATGTGCGAGAGCAAGAATTGATCCTGCGACCTTCTGCTCGCGTTCATGCCTCCTGACCAACTGTGCTAGCCAAGCCTCTGCGAAGTGTTTCTGCGAAATAATCACCTACTTTCTTCTTGCGAGATACTGTTGAGAAAAATTCATACAAAATATGGACGTTCAATGGGACTTGAACTCGCGACCATGAACTCATTAATTTCGCAGGTGACCAACTGTGCTGCCTCTTGTTTGCGAAAGAATGAAACAACCTTGCGAAATTATCCATTTTTCCCTTCTTTGCGAAGCAAAAATTCTTTGCGAGGAGGAGATTCGAACCCGCGACCTTAAGCTCCTCATGTTCGCTCGTGACCAATTGTGCTACTCCTCTGTGCGAAAGGATCGTGAGAATGCTAATACATGACTTATATTCACCCTTTGATATTCAAGGAAAAAGATGACAAAAATTCCTCGCGAAGGGTAAGACTCGAACTCGCGACCTTATGTTTATACTCTTCGCCGGTGACCAATTGTGCTAGCTGTTGTTTGTGAAAGAAACACACAATACTATAACTTTATTCACTTCTTCGCTCTCGGAAGTTCAAAAATATGTAAAAGGTGGGATTCGAACTCGCAACCCCAAGCTTATTCTCTTCGCGAATGACCATCCGGGCTACCACTTTGCTTGCGAAGGAAACACACAATGCTATAGCTTTATTCCATTTTTCCCCTCTTGAAAGTTCAAAAATATTTGAAAAAAATATGACTGTGGCGAGATTTGATCTTGCGACATCAAGCTTCTTCGCTCCAACTCAAACCATCGTGCGAGCTTCTTTTTGTGATAAAAATCACAGCGTTTTGTTCTTATCCTTTTCTTCGTTCTTCCTTAATTTCCTTCAACAATTTTCCTCTTTTCTTTTTCTCCTGAATATGAAATCTTCCATTAAAAAATTAGCTTTCTTCCTTGAATGTTCTTGAATTGTTGACGGTATTTTCTCCCTGAAAGTGTGATTTCTTCCATAAAACTTCCATTTTTGAACCTAAATTTTATAGATCTAAAAAAGTATGAACAGTAACTACTTTTCATGGAAATTTCTCTTAAAGTTTATAGATCCAATTGAATTCATCACCAACAGTAGCCGTTTTTTTCTAAACTTTCTTGAACCAACAAGATTAGGTCCCTGTTTCTAGCGCATATGTAGTTGCAGGAAATCCCACACTACACCCCTCACTATATTTTGTAGATCTAAATCTTATTAATGATATGAATTTCAAATATAAGTGCTAGAAATATAAATAGACACATAAGATTTTTTACGTGGTTCGATCAATGTGATCTACATCCACGATTCTTCACTATGATTGTTGAGGTTACATAAGAATTACATTTACAATCTCCATTAATGGATATTTTGTAGAGCTCTAGATCTAATTATTTGGGGAAGAAGATGATAAAGAAAATAAAATCTTTCTCTCTCTAAAAAATATCTCTCTCCAAAATATCTCTCTCTCTCCTACTAAAATTATCCTCTCCTTTCTCTCTCCTGCTCTCTTCTTTATATAGGATATTACATAGTGGGTGACAGCTCATATTCTCGCGAGCTCTTTGATAATTTCGCAGGCTCTTGCTACCTTCTCGCGAACTCTTCATACCTTTTCTCGTATTTCTGTTGGTGTCGTCTGTTACGTTATTTTTGATGTTAGTCTGCGACGGTTTCGCAATGTTGCTAATGACAATATCGCGAGTACGTTGTTGTTGCGATATTCTGATCCTACACATTCAGCTATATCTGACTTGTCTGAATCTCCTTACTTAACTGAATCATTGAGGAGGATCGGTCATCGCCGGTCCGAGTTGAATCGCCAAAGGGAAAATTCAGACAGAGTTTCCTCTGTTTTCAAGACTAATCCGGCCATAATTTCAGGCCATTTTCTTCTCCCTGTAAAGACCTAGCATACATCTATTCATTCAAAACATAACCCATTTATTCAAGCTCCATGTAACAGCAGCATCAGGTCTTTTTTGCAATTTCCGGCAACAAACACTACCATAACTCCATCTTCTGACCTAGCCATTGCACGCACCAGTCTCCATCAATTCTTTCTTTTCAACATCACCACAGGCCCATCTCTTCTTTGTTTTGGTCACATATGCAACAACACATCCACGGCCTTCCATCATCATCTGTTAACTCCATCCATTAAACCCATTTTAATCTCCAATTTCGATCTCAACAGCAACAAGTCCTAATTCTTCATCTGTTCTTCACAGTATCAGTACCCATCTCTGATTCTTTATTTAGCAGCTTGTTCTTCTTCTTTGGATCTCAACCGGTACCATGATACAACCCTTCAATTCACCATCAATAGCACAATCACCTCTCACAGTTCGAACCCATCTCTGATTAACACCAAAGCAGCTACATGTTCGATTGTCTCTTCCAATTTACAACATCGAATTCTTGTTTCATTCTTTGTTCATGACCAAACCCTAACAGATTCAATTCATCTTCCATTTTTCAATTACTGTAAATCTCAGATCCCCTTTTATCTTTAAAACACCAACACAACCCTAATTTCCTTCTCTGTGGCATCACGAAGAGCTTCAATGTCTTCTCTCGGTACATCAGCAGCAACGACTACTCTTCTCCATGGCTGCGCCTCCTTTCTTATCTCTCTCTTTTCTTAAATTCAGGTGCTAATGAATTGGGAAGAGACGACAATAGGGTTATCATTAGGGTGATGGATTCAGACACCCCACCTACTTAGATAAGGGCCACTCAGATGGCAACCCCCTTAACCTCAACTCGACTGTATTTAGTACTCCTCCAAATAGAGTTGTCTCTTAATCTTGACTGGGCTCCGGATAGTGTTCGCCCAAGAATGACTATTTTGTCCTTTTGGCTCAAATAGAGTAATTTCTTCTTCTTCTTTTCCTCCGCATGACTCCAAAGTAGCTACAAACTCAAAAACAAACGTAAAATACAAAATTCACACGAAAAATAGCAAAGAAAGCGTAACTACTAGATAGTAAATTAGGTGTATCTACACCTATCAATAACCCTCTCATTCTTGCAGAGATACCCCACCGGAACATGTGTGACAGTTATCAATGATGACGACTTAACCAGTCCTCTTCCTCCAAACTCAAACACGCCTACCCCTGTGGACCTCGAGGATGCTGATCTGGGTATCTCATCTTATGAATACCCCAATGCAGGTCTTTAATTCGATGTTCGCATGAAATGTTTATCCTCCAGCTACCGAGATGTCGGTGGATTCTTGGTGCGGAAGGAGTTTGTGCCTTTGTACACAAAGTTATGGTGAAAGTACGGCCATATCGCAACCAGAAATGTGGTCCAGCACTGTTCATCTGCTTTGGTCACTACGGTAAACTTCCATCTTCCCATGATTGTTGAGATGGAGAATATTTCTATCCGCAACGTTGCTGAATCAAGCCTCGAAAAATGAGAGAATATGGTATCTACCTGCGAATCCATGGAGTTCAACGTGGGCTGGTTGCGGCAGCGTCTTGAGGTCATCAAGGTTGATCGAGCTGGTATCCTCGTAAATGTTGTTCATGCTGCGAAAGCTATCTTGGAAGAGGAGAAGGCTCTGGCTGCGGAATCAAAGGAGGTAGAGCAGGCAGTACAGGACTTGAAGAAAAGGACAGAGAGATATCAAGCTAGACTGGAGATGATGCTCTCAAGGAACTATAATCTGCTAGATGGCCTCCTCTAAGTCGTATTCAGCTATATTCCCTCATTGTTAATGACGTTTATGTCAAAAGTTTTCTTTTGAACATCTTTGCAGAATAAATTGCATTGGTTTTTTGACTGGTGGAACGGGTTTTTTCATTAATGCATCTCTGAATATAATTGATGATTCAAATATGTAATGAAAATAAATGCCTGTATTGTAGTGTCATAAGACAGAGCGGACAATGGTCAAGCATGATATGCCTTGAGCCATTTTCCATTCATGACCGCTTCTAGCTTGCCTCCGTCCACCTTAATGATCTTATAGTAGCCAGTATTGTAAGCCTTGGTGACTGTGTAAGGACCTTCCCATTTCGGTGAGAATTTTGGTGCGGACATGTCTTGTTGGATGTGCTTGGACGTTTTCAAAACCAAATCTCCCACTTTGAAAACACGTGGTTTCACAGTTTTGTTGTATGCCCTGGAAATTCTATTCCTGTACACCTGAGTGCGTTCTCCTGCTTTGTTTCTTCTGAAATCCAGAGTGTCTAACTCCGCTACCCTATATTTAGAGGCTTCAGCCTCGTTCCAGTGGATCCCGGTTGCCGCTGCAATCCTTGCTGATGGGATTTTAATCTCTGCTGGGAGAATTGCATCCGCTCCGTAAACAAGTGAGTATGGGGAAACTCCAATTGAGCTTCTGGGTGATATCCGGTATGCCCATAGCGCCATTGGTAACTGGTCATGCCATTCCCTAGGATTGTCGTGTACTGTTCGACTGATGATCCGGATCAATATCTTGTTGGTACTCTCAGCTTGTCCGTTCCCTTGAGGATAATAGATGGTGGAGAAGACCTGTTTAATGCCATACTCTTCAAGTAACTCTCGTACCTGTTTATTGGCGAAGAGAGTGCCGTTATCAGTGATGATATGCTTAGGCACACCAAAACGACAAATGATATGTTCTTTAATGAAAGCCGCAATTGTTGCTCCTGTAGTTCCTCGTAGGGGAATGGCTTCTACCCATTTGGTGAAGTATTCTGTCGAGGTTATGATGTACTCGTGCTACTTCGATGATGGCAGATTGATTTTCCCGATAATGTCCAGTCCCCAGCTGTAGAATGGCCATGGACTGCTTATCGAGTGCAAATGGGTAGAAGGTGCTTGAACAAGGTTCCCATGAATTTGGCATTTGTGACATCTTTGAACAAAAGCGGCAGCATCATCCTCCATGGTCGACCAATAGTATTTCTCGTGTATCTGGAGAAATAGTTTCCTCTTCCCTTGATGTTCCCCTTCATGTGTTTCTTTCAGCATGAATGGGATTTCTACCCCAGCCAGGCATCGTAATAGATCACCTCCGAAGCTCTTGCGATACAGGATCCTTTCATGGAATACGAACCGCTTGGCCTTTTGCTTTATCTTGATGGCATCCTTTTGATTGGCATGGGTTGTTCCATCACGGATATAGCTAATATATGGCTCTCTCCAGTCCCCAGTGTGGTTCACATTAAAAACTTCCAATTAATGTGGAGGTGCTTGGAAATTTGAGCAGGACTTCTGAAGTAGTCTGGATTGAGTCTCCATCTTTGGCCAGTAATAACACAGGCGTTGAAGTCTTCGGTAAAGAGTTACCACCAGTGATTTCCACAAATTTCATTGTGAACACGACTCAGCTGTAGTTGTGCTTCGTCATCCCCAAGACATCTTGACAGGGAACCATCCGGGTTTCGAAAATACAGCATACCATGAAGCATGAAGAAGTTCTGCAGGGTTTTGAGACTAACCTTTCCTTGGGAGAGTGAGCTGTTGAGCTCTTGAATGATCGGAGTTCGCCAATCGTCGGTCTTGGTGTCTTTTTATTGCGATAGCCATGTCGATTCTATGGTTCTCCTCTTTAATGTCAGGGTTTCTTCAAAACCCTCAAACTTCAATTTGGAAGCCAGTGTTGCTAGACAATCGGCGTGTTTGTTGTTGTTGCGACCAACATGGGTTATGGTTACATCGGCAAAATAGTTTAGTAACCTCTGTGCTTCTGATCGGTATGGATCTAGCGTTACTTCCTTAAATGCGTATACTCCATTCATCTAATTCACCAGTAACTTGGAGTCACCTCTTATCTCCAGACGCGTGACTCCTGCTTTCTTAGCTATTGACATCCCTATGAGGAAGGCTTCATACTCTGCTGAGTTGTTGGTGCATTCGAAGTCCAGCTTGAAGGAGTGTGAGAATACTTCCCCAGTTGGAGATACTAATACCACGCCCGCTCCTCCAGTACTACTGCTAGGGGTAGCAGAGCCATCAAAATACAAGATCCACGCTTCTTCTTCCAAAATAGAGATGTCTGGAAATTCTCCAGGAAGATCCTCGTATAACCCTGTAGTGCCTTCTCCAGGGAATGCTGCTAGTAAGTCTACGACTGCTTGACCCTTGATAGCTCTAGGTGACGTACATGTTATATCCATCTTTGACATTTGAAGAAGCCACTTGCATGTCCTTCCCGTCAAGGCCGACTTTGAAAGTAAAAACTTTGCAGGATCAGATTTAGACACGAGTATCACCTTGTTGGATAGTAGGTAATTCCTGAACTTCTAAATGGAATGGATCAAAGCTAAACATGCTTTCTCTGCTTTGGGATATCTGAGCTCAGCATCTCTTAATATTCAGCTGAAATAGTATATGGGACGTTTGATTCCCTCGTCGTCTTCCTGAGCGAGTAGAGCCCTACAGCGGTGTCACTGAAGGTAGTGTAGAGACACCGCGGCTTCCCTTGTACATGAGACTTCATGATGGCTGGAGATGATAGTATTCGTTGAATCTTTCGAAAAACTTCCTGCTGGGTTGCGGTCCAAACGAAGCTGGCTCCTTTCTTCAGCAAGGGGGTTAATGAGGCGGAAGTTGGGCTAAACCAGGTATAAAACGTCGAATGTAGTTCACCTTGCCCATGAAACTCTGGAGCTCCTTCACAGTTCGTGGAGGCGGCATTATGAGGATAGCCTGAGTCTTGGACGGGTCTACCTTGATTCCTTTTGCGGTCACTTGGAATCCCAGAAATTTACCTGAAGAGACACCTAAAGCACATTTCAAAGGATTCATCTTCAACTTGTATTCTCGACACCTCTCAAACACTTGCCGTAAGACGTTGGTGTAATCTGCTTGAGCCCTTGACTTGACCACGATATCATCTACATAGTCTTTTACTTGTTTATGCATCATGTCGTGGAAGATTGCCGTCATAGCACGTTGATACGTTGCGCCGGCGTTGAAGGAGAACATGCCGTGTCCGCTAGTGGCGTCTACTAACATGTTGATGTTAGGCAGGGGGAAGTCGTCCTTGGGACATCACTTGTTCAAGTCTCTGAAATCCACGCAGCACCGAATCTGTCCATTTTTCTTCTTTACTGGGACCACATTAGCTAACCAGGTCGGATGATGAACAGGTCTGATGAAGCCAGCAGCTAGCAACTTCTGAATTTCGTTCTTGATTTTTTCTTCTACTTCGTGTCTGAATTGCCTCGGAGATTGCTTGATTGCCTTGGATCCAGGTATGACATGTAGGTGATAGGTGACCAATTTTTCATCTAGACCAGGCATTTCCTCGTATGTCCAGGCAAACACATCTTGGTACTCCTTGAGTAGTTGGACAAGACTTGGACGTTCGTCCACGGACAGAGTCGAACTGATAGAGATAGGCCTGAAAGATTCTTCATTCCTGATGTTAACAGTCTCGACCTCGTCAGTTGTGGAGTTGGTGCCATCTTGTAGCTGTCGCGGGGCATCCAATACCTCCTCTTGTGTTTCGTCGTTCTTGCAACATTCAATTGGGCGGAGAGACTGGGTGTCAATCTCTCCTGCTAATTGCTAACAGCGGCGCCGGTATATTGTCTTCCCCTTCTGATCACGGCTTGCCTCGAAAGTGCGTTCCCTTTTGGTGTGAGTATGGGTTGAAGCTTCACCAGATAAAGATGTACACCTCGTCAGAAAAGGTATGTCGTGGTGCTTAGCTCCCAGGGATGCAAGTCGGTCTTCTTCCTGGATTGAAGCCCACGTGGGTAGTGGGGTGCAGAGGACTTTGTCTGACCTTCCCTGCGGAGTTTCTTTTGGCTCGAATAGTTCCACTCCGTATATTGGTGCGTACGGAGATAATGATGCAGGAATACGGATGTCTTCCTCATTTAGCATGGTCTTCAGGCACTGGTGATACGTTGAAGGGATGACCTTATTGTCATGAAGCCACGGTCTCCCTAGTATCATATGGTAGTCCGGCTCCTTTTCTATGACTTCAAATTTCACTTTTGACTGAACGGGTCCTACCAATAAATTCAGATTGACATACCCGTATGTGCTGGTCTAGTTTCCTTCGAAGTCCGTCATTGTGGTGGGCTGTCGTACAATCCTACATGGCCTAACCTTGGCTGTCCTGAGAGTAATCACATTCGAAGATGCTCCTGTGTCAATGAGGGCCCTCCTCAATTCTGAACCCTTGATGCATGCGGTAACATGTAGGGCCCGGTTGTGACCTTCCTCTGCCATCATGTCTTCTTCTGTAAATATAACATTATTTACAGATGTTTCCGATGCAGTTAGGACTTCTGGACGTGAGGGAGTCAGGTGTACGTCCAGAGCTATTTTATTAATTGCAGCAAACGTCTCTGCCTATTGACTCTTCGAGAGATGCAAGAGTTCACACAAGCTTTCCACTAGAGATGCCGCTTCCTGATCCACTGGTCTCTAGTTCGTAGTAAAGCTGTTGATCTGAGGGGAACTAGTCCCCAGTGTAGAAGTCTCTGAAATGCTCATCTCTGATGTCATCTTGAATAGGAGATAAAGTATGCCGTTTACCGCTTCTTTGATTAGCTCCATGTTCTTCGTGTGAATCTCCTGTACCCGTGCTAGTTAGCTTAATGTTGGAAATCTCCTGATCATGCCGTCAGATACGCCGTTAGGAGGAGGGGTATCTCCGTTGGAGGAACCATCAGGATTTGAGACTGTCGAGGCGGTCCTAAGACCAACCATCATGCCGTCAGATACGTCCCTATATTTGCATGTACTGACCCATTGATCTCGTCTTATCTTTATCTTTCGTATTATCGCATCTTCAGGATTATCGCACAAATATGACAAGCCTAAATTTTCTTGTGAAAATAAAGCCTCATGACATTTGCGTCTTAAGACACTTATCAGCTCCCTAATGGAGGGTGCCGCCCTTATCTTTCCCTGGTTGCCCCTTCAAGGAGGTGTACATCGGCCATACAAGACTAGCTCCCCACATCTGGTCTTGACAACAACCAGTTGTTTTCGCAACCTCTTATCCCTTTTGCCTATATGGCTTATGGTTACGAGACTGCACCCTAAGTGGATTTTTCTTTGGCCGAGTGCAGCATACGCCAAGACTTGCCAAGAATGGCCGAGACACTTCAAATGCCCCAGGCACTCTTGGCTCAACCGTGTACCTCGGCGCCTTGATCATATGCTGACTCCGTAGAAGAGACCCTCGGTCGTCCAACCTAAGTCATAAGCTCAGGTTGAAAATCCAAGGTACCTCTCGTGGATGGGATTTATTGACCCCAAATCTCCATGACTCAGGTTCCAGGGGCGGTGTAACCTTTCCCCTGAGCCATGTTAGCAGGTACCCCCTTTTAAGACGCACTTTAGGTCTTACATTTTCCTCTTGCGAAATTTTGATCCGCGAACTAGGGTGTATGCCATAGCAGGTTCGCCCCTTTCTTTGTCATTGATTTTTTATTATCTCTTGTCATTATCTCTGCGAAATTATCGCATGTTCTTTCTTTGTTTTGTATAATCTCGCAATAATTCTTTCGCAAGACTTTCATATAAATCCATTTCGCTTCAATCATACATCATTTCGCAGACTATTTTATCTCCATAACATTTTACGGGTAGTATTTTTTCAAGTATAACCTGTTCCATGGTTTATCAAGTCGGCGACCCAAATATTTTCCCTCCGGATCCATCAGTCTATATGCCCCTGTTCCAACTATTTTCTTGATGATGTAGGGTCCATCCCATTTTCTTGCTAGTTTTCCACCATTTTCTCGCTGATATATTGGTGTCTCTAGCAGCACCAAATCACCTGGCTGAAATTTGCGAGTTTTAACACGTTTATTATATTCTCTGGCCAACCTTCGCTGGTAATTTTCCATATATTGTAGAGCTCTTTCCCTTTTTTCTTCTAACTCGTCTAACTTTGTTAAAATCATCCCCGCACTAAGATTTTTCTCCCAAGCCTCTCTTTTTGTCGTAGGTATAGTAACTTCTGTTGGTAGCACAACTTCAACTCCATATGTTAAACAAAAAGGTGACATTCCAGTAGCTTCTCGCCTGGTTGTATTGTAAGCCCATACTGCATTATGTACTTGTTCGCACCATGCACTGTTATGCCCTTCTAATTTCTTTTTTAATATATCTGTAATCGTCTTATTTGTCGCTTCTGCTTGTCCATTGGCCTATGGATATAGAGGGGTTGATTTTCCACATTTTATCTGAAATGCATTAAGTAATAGCTCTATATTCTGCCCTTCAAAATGTTTCCCATTATCAGATACCAATTGTGCGGGGTTTCCAAATCTGCATATGATATTCTCAAATATGAATGTAAAAACATCTTTGTCGCGAATGTGTTGTACTGCCTTTACTTCTGCCCATTTTGTGAAATAGTCTGTAGCGATAATCAAATACCTTCTTTGCCCAGATCCTGGTAAAAATGGCCCTACAATGTCTAAACCCCATTTCCCAAAAGGCCATACACTTGTTGAGGATGTTAACGGTACTCCAGGTGCATGTATTTTCTTTCCGTGCCTTTGACAATCCTCGCAACGTCTTGACACTTGTTTTGCATCCTCATGCATATAAGGCCAATAGTAACCTTGCATCTTTGCTTTGTATGCCAAAGATCTTCCGCCGCTGTGATTACCAGCATCCCCACAATGTAACATTTTTAACACTCCTTCTCCTTCTTTCCGCGTCAGACATCTGAGTGATGGTCCGTTAAAGGATCTCCGGTACAATACTCTTTCTCTTAATTCATAATTTGTCGCACGACTTTTTAATTTGTGTGCCTCCAACCTATTCCTTGGTGTTTCTCCTCTCATTAGATATGCCTGAAGCTCTGTTCTCCAATCTTCAATGTCGGGTACTTGTTCTCCATCTTCTATGATCATTACACCTACCTCTTCATCTTCTTGTTTATTGATTGATGGTGATAGAAGTGTCTATATTTTTATGCATCTCGCAGCTGGGTCTGTCATCATACTTGATATAAAAGCAAAGGCATCTGTGAGTCTGTTGTCTCTTCTTGATATGTGTCTCCACTTTATTTTTGGGATTTTTGCTGACAATTCTTCAACAAGTTTCTTGTATTTCTTCAAAGATGGTTCGTTTGTGGTGTATTCTTCTTTTATTTAACGAATAACTAGTTGTGAATCACTTGTGATTCTCACGTTTTCCAATTTTATTTCTATTGCGAATTTCAGGGCATGTACGACAGCTTCATATTCTGTTTCATTATTGGTGGACATAAACTCCAATCTGAAGGAAAAAGCCATTTTGTTGCCTTCTGGCGACATCAAAACTACTCCAACTTTGTTACCTTCCCCATTTGATGATCCATCCACCAATATTTCCCACCTATTTGTCTTCATCAATAGGTCTCTTGGGTTTCCATGTTCTTCTTCTACATCCATTATGTCTTCCACGCCCTCATCATCTTCAAGAGGAAATTCTGCTAAGAAATCTGCGGAAACCTGCGATTTAGGCGAAGATAGTATTTCGTATTTGATTTTGGAGTGACCTATTTGAGCATTCCATCTCTCGACTCTGCCTGATCTTTTTGAATTTTTCATTACCGATTCAATTGGTATCTTTGTCATTACTCTGATTATATGAGCCTTAAAGTATATGCGAAGTTTAAATGTTGCATAAACTAATGCCAAAATTAGTTTTTCAATTTTTGAATAATTTTTCTCTGCGGCATTGAAGGTTTTGCTGATGTAATAGATTGGTTTTTCCACTCATGCATCTATTCGCAATAACACTGCACTTAATGCATGCGAAGTTGTCGCAAGATAGATTAACAATTCTTCCCCTGGTTCTGCTTTTTGCAAAATTGATATATCCATCAGATGTTCTTTTATTCCTTGTAGAGCTTTTTCACATTCATCTGTCCATCTAAACTTCGCCCCCTTTTTGAGTATCTTGAAGAAATGTTTACATTTGTCTGATGATCGCGAAATGAACCTTCCTAGCGAAGCTAAGAGTCTGTTTAACTTCAGTACTTCTTTTATCATCGCTGGTGTTGGCATGTCGCGAATTGCTTGCACTTTCTCTGGGTCAACTTGTATTCCTTCTTTCGATACAATGTAGCCTAAAATTTTCCTGATGCAACCCCAAAGATACACTTGTCTGGATTTACTTTGATGTTAAAATGCTTCATTTGTTCAAAAATTTCCCTCAAATCTTGAACATGGTCTTTTGCTTCTTTACTTTTTATCAACATGTCATCCACATACACCTCTAGTGTTCTATGTATCCACTTCGCGAACACCTTTTCTACCATCCTTTGGTATGTTGCTCCAGCATTTTGCAAACCAAATGGCATTTTTGTATAGCAGTATAATCCTCTTGGAGCGAAAAAAGCAGTATGCTCTTGGTCTTCTTCAGCGAGAGGAATTTGATTGTAGCCTTTGTATCCATCTAGAGAATATATCCTTTCATTTCCCGCCGCCGATTCGACCATTTGTGGAATATCTGGTAAAGGAAAACTATATTTCGGACAAGCTTTATTTAGATCAGTAAAATCTATACAAATTCTTATCCCTTTTTTCTTCTTTGGGACCACGACCATATTTGCTATCCATTCGAGGTATTTTACTTGTCTTATGATTCCTGCATCAAGCATCTTCTGCAATTCTTCTTCTATTTGAGGGTGATATGTTGTTGCAATTTTTCTAATTCTTTGTTTGAATGGTTTTGCATTTTTGTCAATCTCCAATTTATGACATGCCACAGACGGGTCTATTCTATGCATTTCATCCATATCCCATGCGAAAATGTCTTTATAATCTCGCAACAGATCAACGGTTCTTTCTTCTTCATCTTGGTCCCAATTTTTAATATCTTGGGTTCTTCTTCAGTTCCAACATTCACTTTATTTGTCGGTTCTGCTGCGGTGTAATTGGTCTTTGGTTCTCCCATAGGCGTTGGTCCTTTCATTTCTTTCGCAAGCTCATTTACCTCTTCCGAAATTTTGCTAGGTATTCCTTTTCCTTCTTCTGCTCTTATCATATAAGTTCTAATTTCTTCTTCCTTTTTTGCTTCCTTTGCCAATTTTCTGCGATCTTTTCGCCTCTTCACATGTCCTTCATAATGTTTTACCTCAATTTGATAGCATAACCTTGCTTCATCAGTATCTCCTCTAATTTCACCAATCTCATTCGGTATAGGAAATTTTATACATTGATGTAATGTCGAGGCTACAGCTTTAATCTCATGTATCCATGGTCTTCCCAACAACATATTGTATGGTGATTCCATATCCACTATACATAACGTCACTTGTGTTTCAATTTCTCCCAACAAAATTCGCATCTTTATCTCCCCTTTAGGTTTTGTTATAGATTTGCTGAAACCATGAATATGATATGTTGAGGGAATCATTTATTCATTTTTGTATCCCAATTCTTTATAGGCATGGTAAAACATTATATCCACCGAACTCCCTGTGTCCACCAAAGTTCTATTTATTGCCCATTCTTCCATTGTTTTTGTTGTTTCTCCTTCTTCCTTTCGTGCGCTTATCGTGACCACCAAAGGGGATATGTGGCCCAAATTTTCTCTCGGTATTTCTGCTGTTGTGAACGTAATTTTTTGTTTTTCCCATTCTTTCAAGGGTAACATCCTCTCCATCGTCGTGATTTTCCTTCCTTCGAAATCTCGTTTATGTATTCTCCCTCTGATATTTTCATGGAATTCATTAATCATTGTTTTAGTAATCAAATTACACTCCAAATTTCTATTGTATTCCTTCATTTTACTTTTCAATTTCAGTCCCTGTTTCTAGCGCCATTTGTAGTAGCAGGAAATCCCACACTACACCCCTCACAAGAATCCATATAATCAAGTCATTTCAAGATGAACAATTATAAATTTTATTGATTAAACTTCATGAAATGTTACAAGATGAAAAGGAAATGAGCTAGAGAATTTACAACTGCTCTAAGTTTTCTCTCTCTTAATGATTTGCCCAACACTCGAAAAAGATCTCTCTCGCCCTTAAGCCTGTTCGGCTCTTTATATAGGGTATTACATAGTGGATGACAGCTAAGTTGTCCTTTATTTTCGGTCTTACTTGCGAATTATCGCAAGTGTACAAATGTTAAATATCGCAATCACTCTTAAATCTCGCTAGGTCTTCACATTTTTCTCGTGTTCAGGCTGTCGTCATCCGTTGCGTCATTCTTATCATCAATCTGCGATATCTTCGTGATGTGTCATTTATGGATTTCGCAAGGATATTAGTGTTGCGATATTCTGATCCTACATCTTGCCTCTTCTCATGTCTTCTATGCGAAGGAGAGAATGATGTGAGAACTAAACCGCAATCGTTCTTTCCTTTTCCAAATTTTCTACCGACAAGATCCCGAGAATTAAGCATAATCGCTTACACGTGTTAAATATTCCCCTATTTACCAACGCATTAAATGCTAACTATTCTTCATCTTCCTGTCTATTTAAAGGGAAATCCATCATAAAATTATTTTCTTTCTTTTACTTCATCTTCTTCGTTTCTATATTCTCCGTGCATCCTTTTGTTGTCTACAACTTTTTATCATTGTTCATCTTCTCTATCTTTCTGCTACTATTCTTATGGATCCATCAAGGTTCGTTGATTTTGCTGAAAGTGATCTTGTTGGGATTGATCTCTTCCATTGAAGTTGTCTTATTTAATTTTGTTCATCCTTGAATAATTTCCATACTGCTTCTGTTTCAGCAAAAGTGCTTCCAGTATCAAGTTCACAATCCAAAACCCTAATGTTCCCAAGGGTTCGCAGCAAAAAATCGTGACAACCAAAAGAAAGCCTTCAAGTCGCAAGGTATTAAGAAACACTTATTCTTTTAATAACAATATTGTTGCCTCTGTTTCTTATTTGACTTGTGATTCGCAGGGTGATGAAAATGTTGACAGCCCCCCCAAAAGATCTCGCCACCCTAAAAATGTTGAAACTTCTGTTTTGTTTTCTTTGTTTAAGCTTTCAACACCTCCTGCGAAATCTTCGCAAGTTGAACCCCCTCTCCCTGTTCATGAAAATATCGTCACAGGCTCCGAAAATGTCTTCACAGGCTCTTCTGTTGCAAAAATCACCTGAAATGAGCAACAGATGTAACTGCCACCTGTAGATGGGGCAAAACGATTCGTTGGTTTTTACAAAATTGAGGAGATGATCGTGCGGAGGAGACTCCTTGAACCAAGCGAAATGCTTAACCTCACACAGATGCACTGCAAGAAGGGATTGCTTTGAATTCGAAAGATCAATCTATAGTACTCCGGCCTAAACCAAGACAATGGCCGTTACAGAGTAAATTCGATCACAAGAGAGGATGGGTTGGTCTGTAGGAGGGAAGTGGAGAAATATGTGAGATCAATGGTGATCGAAGATTGTAGGTGTATTGTGTATTCTGAAAATAAGATAAACTCTGAATGATTGAATTTGCTCTGTTGAGAGTTGGATTATTAATCTCATGTTGTCTGTTTGACGTGAGATTGTCCTTCTTTCAATTATCATTCAGAGATTCATTTTATATTGCTGGAATTGAAAACACCATGATCTCATGAAGTGTGACAGTTGATGGAATCAAAGAATGGGGAAGTGGAAATCGTGTTAAAACCAGTTGCTCAACGTGCGGAGACTTGGTTGATTTTCCATCCACTACTTTGTTAACTCCTTCAACTGATTTCACGACTTGCTCACATTCTCATCGTGTGTATGAACACACGTGTCGTAGACCGCCAGACCAAAACCCTAGTTAATATCCCCCATGTAACACGATTGATGTCTAGTGTGATTGTGGAGTCTGCAAGGCAGGCGTGTATTTAGTTAGTCAGTTGCTGACTTTATGACTTCATGGGACGATGAGTCCTTGTTTTGTTGAGTCGAACGTGATTTGGAAATGTTCTGAGACTCATGAATTGAACATGTCTGTTGAGACAGAGATATAATGCGTGAATAAGCTAACATGGGCAAATATTGCTCATTCGATGAATTGTTGAATATTGATAGCTGAACCAGTATTCCTTGGTTTGGGAAAATATTGCTCATCTGAGCAAATGTTACTCATTCGATGAATTATTGGTAGCATGAACAAATAAGATACTAGCAATTGAACTGAGTATGATAAATAAAATGTTGATCACGTGATCAACGTAAAATTATTAGCGTTTGAATCTGGAATTATGAGCCTTGGACTCAAAACCCTAATTTGATTAATTGATGATTAACTGATGGTTTATTGAAAATTAACCTCAGAGCGAAGGAGGGACCGGCTACATAGGATTATGGATCAACCATGTAGCGCCCAGATGCTCACGTGAGCAAATATCAAGGTCTCTGAAGACCAGTTGATTTGATGAAAGGATGATTAAATGCTGGTTTAATCATTTATTAAAATAATGCTCGTCTGAACCTTAGGTAATAAAACCTAATTAATTATGAATATGTGAGGGACCAACCAAGGGGTCATGAAACCGGCCCTGGGTAGTCACGGGATCGAATATTGATCGTCTTATGAAGTTCCAAGTTGTTTGGAAGAGTTTTGGACCTAATACGTGTAATTGCGCAAATTAGGTCAAAATTGTCAAAATACATGGGACCGGCCTCTTGCAAGCCAAAGAGCCAACCCTGGTCGGTCAAGGTAACATGCTCACATCACCAAAGTTTTCGTATCTCAGTTATGAGAATTTTGATATTTTCTGGTGTGCGTTTGAGCAACATTTTGAGGAAATATGAAGAAATCAAGGATTTTTGTTGAGACCGTGAAAACTTCATGAGATGAAGGAAAAATAATAAAATAATAAAGGAATCATAAAGTGTGGGACCGGCTATGGCCAAGGCATGGCCAGCAGGCCAATGGGCTGGTCCCATGGTATTTTTCCTAAATTTATTATGTTTTCATGATTTTAGGGAAATATCATAAAACCAAGGAGTTTTGTTGAAATCAAGGAGTTTCCATGAGATGAGGAAAACATAAAAATAATAATAATAAAATAAGGGACGTGTGGGACCGGATTGGGAATGGTTGGCCGGCTAGGGCTCGGTCCCGTGAGTTTTCCCTAATTTTATGTATTATTTCATGATTTGAAGGAATTTTCATAATTTGAAGGAAACATCATGAAATCAAGGAATTTCATGGGATTAAGGAAACATGAAAAATATAATAATAATAAAATAAGACGTGTGGAGTGTAGTTGCAGGAAATCCTACACTACACCCCTCACTAGAATACACACTATTAAGTCATTTTAAAATGAACAATTATGATTCTTATTGATTGAATTCTTGAATGCTTACAATATGGAATAGAAATGAGTTATAGAATTACAATCACTCTAAAACTTTCTCTCTCCTAATGACTTGCTTAACAATTTAAGAAGAACTCTCCCTTCCATCGGTCTGATCAACTCTTTATATAGGGTATTACATAATGGATGATAGCTAAGCTGTCCTATATTTTCGGGAATGACTTGCGAAATATCACAAGTGTTCAAATATATAATCTCGCGACACTCCTAAATCTCGCTAAGTCTTCAGACCTTTCTCATGTTCTGGCTGTCGTCATCCATTGCGTCATTTATATTATTTCCCTGCGACACCTTCGCAATGCGGTCGTTTATTAATTTCGCAAGGTATTGATGTTGCGATATTCTGATCCTACATGGAGCCAGCTAGGGCATGGCCGGCTGGCTATGGTCCGGTCCCATGGGTTTCCCTAATTTTATATTATTTTTCATGGGATCAAGGAAATATCATGAGATTAAGGAGTTTTCATGAAATTAGGAAAATAATAATAAAATATTGAGGATTCATGAGGTATGGGACCGGCCATGACTAGGGCATAGCCGATCAGCTGGCAGACACGGTCCCGTGACACCTTTCCTAATTTTATATTATTTCCTTGATACGAAGGAAACACCATGAAACTGAGGAGTTTCCTTAAAACAAAGGATATTTGTTCAAACGAAAGGATTTTCATGAGATCAAGGAAAATAATAAAAATATGATAAAATATAAAATTTGGGCGTGGGACTGGTCACGGCATGACTGGCCAGCCGGTGAGCCCAGTCCCCTAGCGCCTTGATTAATATTTTATTATTTATTATTTTCTTCCTATTTTGCATAGGTTCATCGTCTCGTCGTATTCTGAAATACTCATTCGTGTGTTTGGGTGCTCGTTAGTGCATTATTGTGAAATACACTTGCACCGTTTTGATCGGGGCTTACTCAAAGGTAGCTCAGATGCCCGTACGTTGAATATTTATTACTAACCCATGGAATTCTGATGGGAAGAACCATGAATTGAAGTAACGAAATATCATGAAAATATTGAATATTTTCCAGGGATTCAGTTAATGAATCTATTGATTTTGAGAATAATTAATTAATGGCTCTATACTAGCACGATCGTCTAGGAGTGTTAATTATTCAGAAATTGAGTGATATGAGCTTGTTGAAGCGTCATATTTCTTTCATATAGCCAGGGAAAACATTGTTACATCCTGGAAACGTTATTGTTCTATACTAGCAGGCAAGCTGTCTGGGAGCCGTCTAAACTTTCGATTCTATATAGAAGTAATTACTAAAATTGCTCAGTATTTATGAGATATGCCGTTGCCTCATCTGAGAGACTACATATCCATATATACTCTGAGAGACAGTATTCTCAGTCAGAGATTCTTGTGGCATGAGCTTCATGCTTTCAGTAAGAGACATGAGCCTCAATATTTGTCTGATTGCTGGATCAGGAATGTAGGATCAGAATATCGCGACAATAATATTTCGCGAGATTAACAAACTACAGCATTGCGATGGTGTCGTAGGCGAACGACATAAATGACGCAACGGATGACGACAGCCCGAACACGAGAAAAGCGTGAAGACTTGGCGAGATTAGAGGTGTCGCGAGATTCAATACTTGTACACTTGCGACGCTTCGAGAATCATTCCCGAAAATAAAGGACAGCTTAGCTGTCATCCATCATGTAAAATCCTATATAAAGAGCTGAGCAGTCCTATTGTAGGGGGATCTTTTTTGAAATATTATGCAAGTCATTAGGAGAGAGAAACTTCAGAGTGATTGTAATTCTTGATCCCACTTTCATTTGTCTTGTAAACAATTAAGGAAATTAATAAAAGAAGTTGTCTTATACTCATCTAAAATGGTTTAGAGTTTGTAAATTCTATTGAGGGGTGTAGTGTAGGATTTCCTGCAACTACATATGCGCTAGAAACAGGGACTGTGACATTGTGATTTGAAATAATTTGAAGTAATAAGGAAGAGATTTCATATAATTTTCAATAATCAACCAAAATAAATGGCTAGAAGACGACATGCATCAGAACAACCAACAACTGTTAGAAGGAGTACAAGACTTGCTGGAGAAAGGAGAAATGAAGTAGGAGAATCTTCAAGAGTAAACGCAAGGGAAAATGAAGAAAATCAAATTCAGCCGCCAATTCAACCAGCACCGAATAGAACTGTGGATTATGATAGAGTAAGCGTGCATACTTGGAGGTCAGACTCTATGGATGAAAGAAGAGAAGAACAGCAATTAGAAAACAATGGGCAAGAGGAGAGAGACCAGGAAATGATCGGAGAAACAATCCATGGAAATGAGGAAATCGCAGCATTAGAGGCATTAAGACAAACAATACATGAATAAAGGCGATTAGAAGCGGAAGAACGTGCAAATTTGACTAGAAAAAATCACGAGTTAAGAATGGAAAACAAGAGATTACAAAATAAAAGATCAAGAAGCACTGCAAGGTCAAGCTCAAGATCATTTAGAGAAGAAAGAAGGAGAACTTTATCTATAGAAAATACTAATGAAGAAAATCGAGAAGGAATGCAAAATCCAGGCGCATGACGTCATGAAAGAGAAGAAGTAATGGAAGATCGCTACGTTCCACGTTCTGAAATTCATCAAAACGGACGGAATGATGGAAACCAAGAAGGAAGACAGCGTCAGGAGAATAATCTAGATAATGAAGAAAATCAGGGAGAAAGAAGAAGAATATTGCATGGGAGAGAAGCACGGAGGAAGCAAAAGGAAATTGAAGATGAGATTGAAAGGCATTATGTTGAACAAACACGTCTAGCTTGCGAAAGAGAGAGATTGAGAACATAAATGGAAGAAAGAGAATTACAAGAAGCAATCCGCCAAAATAATCACGACAATCGAGAAAGGAGGCGAGAACAAAATCGCAACAATGGAAATATCAATGAAGAATATGAAAGAATACAAAGGAGAGTTGAGAGGCAACAGAGAAGAGAAAATGAAAGATATAATGGTGTGCGAATTCAAGAGAGAAATGAAAGAGAAGATCGCAGTAAAAGACGAGGAGAAGTTGATGAACAAGATGGTCAAAGTAGACATGACGTAGAAGAAGAGAGGCGGAATTAAAAAGACCATTGGATTCAAACTCTAGTATAAATAAACAAATCTTGCGAGAATTGGCGGAAATGAGAGGAGAGTTAAACAATAAGAAGGGAGGAGGAAAGAGACAATTGGATGAAGCGATAGAAGAAGCTGCGAAGACTCCATTCACACAAGAAGTACAATCTGGAGGAATACCTCCAAAGTGCAATTTACCTACGTTAACCAGCATTTTCGATGGAACAACCTGTGCGATACAACACATCAAAGCTTATATGAGGTGTATGCTACAGTGGGAGAGCCATGATGTTATATTGTGCAAATACTTTGCGTCATGTTTGACAGGAGAGGCTTTAAAATGGTTTGAAGGGTTGCCGAGAAATACGATAGCTTATTTCAACCACTTGCAGGCTATATTTTTGGGAGCATTGATGCGTGTCGTAACCACAACAAATTAATTAATATTTTTCCACTTAATAAACAAGTAATATAGTGTAGTCAAGTTCGTTCCCACGAGGAGCAAGAGATTCTAGTTGTAAAAATTGTCACAAAAGGGGGGTGTAAAGCAAAAAGAAAATAAACAAAGCAATTAAAAGTTAAAGTTGAAATCAATAAGAGAGACAAGATCAAGGAATCCTTCTTCGTTGCAAAACAATGAATCAAGTTATGTTCTTTTCTACTTGTTATTAGTCACAGATTATCACCAACCGTAGGATAGCACGTCCGCTTAGCTAGCCCCAAAATCCCTTATTTCAATGAGTAACAAGTCCGCTTAGTTATCAGATTCTATCCAAAAGAACCACCTTGAGGTTCGTGATAGGTGTAGAATACACCGTATTTAATATCTAGTATTTATGCTTTCTTTGCGAGTTTTCTTGTAAATTATGTATCTTATGTGTGCTTTTGAGTTTATTAGGTGCAATGGAGTCATTTGGAGCAAAAAGACCAATTGGAACTCGTTCAAATACAAGATTTCTACTTTTCATTGTGTAGAGGACGAGAAGAGGAAGACAATGGCGAAAGAATGGAGTCATTCGGAGTTCATATGAAGAAGTTATGAGCAAAACAAGAACTTGGAAGACTAAGGGCTAAATGGTCATTTCATAGAGAAGTGCTATTGTCACCCCCGCTGTACGTTAAGGGGTAGTCATTCTGTTAAGGGACAACTCTTCTTAGAGGAGTGCTAACTACAGACCAGCTAAGGTTAAGGGAAGGCCAACTGGGTAGCCCCTTATCAAGGTGTCCGGTGTTGAATAACCCCAATGATTACCCTACACTTAAGCCGAGAGACGTTGTTCTCTTATTCATTCACCTGAAGTTGAGAAGAAGAGGCTGCGCTTTTATTTCTAGATCGAGTAAGAGAAATCGGAGCAGAGGAGAAATTACCAAGACCTGTCGCTGTAATTGGAAAGATGGGTTGTTTATTAGATCGGGATTGAGAACAGGCACGAGATGTTGTAGCTGAGGGTTTTAAATGGATCTAAATTAGGGGTTCTCTACTGCCATGGATGAATCAGAGGTTATGAAGAAGATTGGAGATGTTGGGTTCTTCTCAGAGTTATTAGAGATGAAATCAGATATGGGGTTAGAGTATTAGCTCGTAGAGAAGAGGAATCACAAAGACCGTTGTTGAAATCGCTTGGGATCGAGATGAAATGGATCTGGTGATTTCGAGTTGGTAACACAGGATAAAGGAAGAATGGGTTTCGTCTGGTATTGTTGTGTGGCTAACTTGTGATATACAGGGATGAAGCAAAGAGATGGAACTGATGGAGATGTTGTGAAGAACAAGAAGAAGTGATTGAGAGTCTGCTAGGCTGAGAAGACAATGGAGAATTATACCATGAGACACCATGGTATTCTGTTACAGGGAAATGGTGATGTTGGGTCTGTGAAAGAAGAGTTTTGCCTGTAATGGGGTTGAGACATGGTTTGTCTTGCAGCTGTGTTGAATGGCAAGGTTTGTGCTGCTGAGATGGAGCATTGGTTCTGAGTTTGAAGGCTGCTGCGGTTGTGCTCTGAATGGTGGTATCTCAGGAGTAATGAGCTACTCTGGTAGATGCAGCTGCAGGTTAGTGGCAGCTGGAATGAAACTGCAGGGGCTAGTTGCAGCTGGTGTAGCTGATGGTGCTGTGCTGGATGAAATAGCCCTCATGGCTGTGAAGAATGTTACAGGGATGGAGAATGGGTTCTGCAACAGCTAGGTGAAGTGTTATGCTTGATGTACCAGGGAGATTGCAGGTGATAAGTGGTGGTAATGGCTAGGCCAAAGCAGAGATGGAGGTGCTGGAGAGTAGATGCAGTGGCAGTATTGTGATACAGGCTGAGGAGGAGCTGGAAAACAAGATTTGGTGTCGGATAGCCTTGGTGTTGAGATTGCAGTGTCATGGCAGAGTGGAGCTGTTTGTTGTGGCTGAGTTGCTGATAGCAATGCAGCTGTGAAATATTGCAGGAGCTGAGGATATTGAGCTGCTGCTGCAATTAATTGTGGAGCTGGATGAATTGCCAGTGCAGGACTGTTTGTGGTACAGGGAGGATTTGAGAAGGTGGAAGCTACAGAATCTAGGCTCTGGTGGAGACTCATGTGCTGTGCAATAAGGAGGTGAAAAGCAGAATGTGCAAATGTTGTTCTGGTGGTATTGCTTGTTATAGAAGTGCGGCTTGAGTTTGTCTGAAAGACTGGGAATGCAGAGAAGAAATGGGAGCTAAGAAGATGCAGATGCAAAGCTGAAATTGCAACTAGGCTGGAGTAAGTTGCATAGCCATCATGGCTGGTGCAGGTCATGGCTCGATGGTTCTTCAAGCACAACGATTGGACAGGCTGCAGTATGCTGTGCAATGGCCTGGCATGGCTAAGTTAAATCAGCCAGAGAATGTCTGATCACCGACTCATCCAACTCAGCCTTGTCACCCAGCTGACTCCCCTGACTCAATGACCTGACTCGGTCTTATTGACCCAATTGACCCGGCCGAGCTGACCCAGTGGACCCGACCGTTTTGACCCGTTGACTAAGTGACCGGTTTGACTTTGCCGCCACCCGAACTAGTTTTCCGGCGACTTTTCCGGCCAAATTCCGGCCACAATCCCAGTTTTCCGACGAGCGTTTTTGGGACAATTTCTACACGGGTTTCTCTCACTGTGGGCCGGTGAATTTCTAACTAATGGACTTTGAAGACAAAACCTAGTCTTGGAAGGAGAAAAAGACTACAAAAGGGAAGACTCCTACAATTTTTGGGGACCACGTTTTATTATTATCTCTTCTACTTTATTCTAGGGTTTAGAACCATGAAGTCTTTTCTCTTTCTTCTTGTGATGAACTCCATGAATATGAGTACCTAAGTTTATTATTGGTTATGGAATAGTTGGATTTCACATAATATGATTCTTTGATTCAATATATTAGTTTTGTCTCATATCTATCGTTTGCAATTCTCTGAAAATATTGTTTTATGATTGATTGATTGTTTTGTCAAGTTGCAAATTGGTAGAACTTCTAATCACATCTATTGCTAGTTTAGGTTTATTATACGCAAAAGTGATATTCCTTGGATACAAGTAGCATAATATGATTATAGTTTGTAGTGATATATTCTTATGATCATATGTGAATCGTAACCTTTGTTAAATTGAATTAGTGCGCTTTCCACGTTCAATTGCTTTGATTGGCCTGATGGTGCTAGAACTTAATGCATCTAGGGAATTAAACTTGATTAGTGCTTTTACACGTTAGGTTGTTCCTTTAGATAGAATTCATATTCGCATCTTTTAATGTGTTTGTTGATGACAAGAGGAGATTTGCGGGATATTCTTGCGATCAAGGTATTCTAGGGTCTTTGATAAAAGTTGAGATTAAAATATCAATTCTAGTTATTGTGGTGAAAACATGTTTGTGAATGAAAACGAAATCCATGACCAATATCTTCTTATCCTTAATTTTATTTGTTTACTTTTCTTTATTTGTTTTATTTAGTTTATTATAATCACAAAACCACCGGTGTTATTTATAGGGAACCGAAACAATTTGACAACCTAGACCTCTCTGTGGGATCGATCCTTTCTTGCCCTTGCTATATTTATATTTTGAGTAGTAAGAAAGTGTAAATTATATTTGTGTCGCTTACGACAGCGGTCAGTTCGCTTACAAGATGTAATTCCCTGAATGCATTAAGATTTATGAATTTAGGTTTAGTACTAGTAGTTAAACTCTTAGATCAAGGTTTACTTGCTAACGTTGTTTTCACACACAATTGCTCCACGGAATCCCTCCGCAAGGTCTTGTGTTTGCTACTTATGTAAAGAGTCAAGAAACGATTACTTACCCCCTAACTTTCACTAGCTTTAGATCAAATTAACAAATCAATTTAGCGTGCACTCTAAACAACCTATCAATCAATCATGATTGGATAAACATTCCTATTAGTAAAAACAAACGATAATCATGTGAAAAACTTCAAGATAGAATTGAAAACAAAACTCAAATCATATTAAGAACTAGGAATTCATCTTCAATCAATAAGAAAATTAGCTACTCATGCTAAAGAGTTCACACAAAGAATAAGAAAAGAAAAGTGTTGTGTGTGTAGAGAGGTGTGTAAAAAGATGTAGAAAACTTCTCTATTTATAGGCTTCAATATTCTCCAAATCTTCCAAGGAATAGAATCCTCTTCCTTTAGCAATTTAATTTCCAAATCCAAGCCTTTCTCAACTCTTCCATCTTCTCTTTCCAAATTTGAGCCCAATTCCTAGTCCAAGTCTTCACACCCATGAGAGAAGTCCACAGAAAATTCTGGAATTTTTGGCTTGCCGGAAAACTGGTATTATGGCCGGAATCCGGCCTTAAAAGTCGTCACCGGCCACCTGAGTTCTTCGCCGTCTTTGGTATATTCGACGGAATATTCCGTCAATCCACCGTTAGAGATAACGGTCAAACGGGTCAACCGTCAGTCAACGGTCAAGGGAAGAGGTAGTCAGCCGAGACAGCTGGTCTGACTCGTTGGCTTACTCGGCTGAGTTAGGCTGGATCACTGAGCTGGATCGGAGTTGACTCGCCCGAATGGAGAACCGGCCGAGTTTCGGCTATTTACAAGACTTCCAGGCCACATTCAGGCCGTTCTTTCCAGCTCCAAACCTGCTAAGAAACCTAGCATACATCAAACATTCATTCAATGTCATAAACATTTCCAATTTCTCTACTCAACGACTGTAGATTCAGTAACAACTTCATCACCATTATTCTTCGCCTAATTCATCTGTTGCATCTGTCTGTGTTTAACTCAATTACAGCAGCCACCACTTCTATGCACCACCAGATTCAGAGCAGCACCATCTGTATTCAGCCATTACATATCAACATCGCCACAGAACCCATTTCTTCATCTCTGAGGTCTCTTCTATAGCATATCCTTCTTCTCAGCTTCTCGGATTCAGATTCACTAGCCATAATTTCTTCATCTCCACTATCAACGGCGGATCTCAATCAGCTCAACATCTCTTCTCGAACTCATTTATTTCTTCATCTCCATTTCAACAACACCTGAATCGATTGCAACAACATCATCGATTTACTCTCTGGATCTCAATCACCTCACAGCAACAGCCATCAACATCTCTTCACAGATCGAACTCATCTTCGATTTCTTCTCTCTGCCTCACAAATTCAACAACACCTAAATCACAAAACCAATTTCTTCATCTTAATTCTCGATCCCACAGCAAACCCATCTTTGTATCTGAGCTTTCTTATCGCCACTGCTAATTTTTAAATCAAGTCGAACCCATCTTTCTAGAGCCTCCTTGGAACAACACCCATCGATCCATCTCAACAGCAGTGGCTTGAATTCTTCTCCTCCTTCTGAGATTCTCGATTCACTGCAACATCAAATCCTAATTTTCTCGGTCTGATTTCGATTGCTTTTCTCTCTCAATTCAACAGCTACACAATCAATTCGAACTTATCTCTGTTCTTAACTTGATTTCAGCCCCAAACCATCATCGATCACTCTCTTCTCTTGGTTTCACTCAGCGGCAGTCATGGATGCTTTCCTTTCTTATCTCTTCTTTCAGATGCAAATGATTTGGAAGAAATGATTGAGAATAACTCGAGCTAGGGTTATAGAAGTAGGGTTATTCAGTGTCTGGTCACCTTGATAAGGGCTACACAGCTAGCAGCCCCCTAACCATTGCTGGCTGTCTTTTAGTACTTTTCCAAAAGAGAGTTATCCCTTAACCTTGACTAGGCTCCAAATAGTGTTCACCCCTGAAATGACAATTTTGCCCTTTTTGCTCAAATTGGATAATTTCTTCTTCTTTTCCTTCGTGCGACTCCATAGTAGTTATAAAACTCAAAATAAGCGTAAAATACATAATTTACAAGAAAAATAGCAAAGAAAGCATAAACTCTGTATAGTAAATACGGTGTATTCTACACCTATCAAGCATACATAAGTAATAATTTCTCACGGCCCGGTATTGAAGATGTATTTGGACTAAAGCAAAGAGTTGGCGAAAGTCTGAAGCACCTAACTGCGAGATGGAAGACAATGTGCAGTGAAATGGCTGGAAGAGTGGAGGAAAGATATCTCATTTTATCATTCATTAATGCTATGTTCGCAACAAACCTGCTATATGTTCAAATTTTTAGGATCAAGAATACAATTATAATGACTGAGTTGCGAGAACTTCAAGAGGAATACATTTCTCTAGAGGAAAAGCAAAATGAAATGGAATCATACCCCGTTGCGAATACAAATTCGAAAGCTGCGAATGCAAGTCTATTACCAAAACTGATAAATACAGTGGCGAGTACCTCGCAAGGTCAACAAGAAATGATAACTGATGATGGACATCGAAAATTAGTAGCGATGGGGAGTCGTGACCAGGAAGAGTTTGAAAGAGAAAGAAACTTCTACAACCATGGAGGAAATAACAAAATCCAAAGGTTGGATCAACCACAAGAAACTTATGGAGGACGAAGGCAGAACTACAACAGAGGGCAGCGAAATCATAGAGTGGTGTGGGAAGAGATCAAGATGCCGCCGTTAAACGCTAGTGTGGAAAAAATATGGGAAGCCATAGTCTTGATGGAGAACATACCAGCACCGTGGAATGTAGGAAGTGAACCACCTCCGGGCGATAGAAGTCAGTAGTTCTGTTCTTATCATCGTTTTCATGGACATTTAACAAATGATTGCAGAAATATAAAAAGAATCATTCTTAGGATGATAGACCAAGGAAAGCTCAATCATTTTTTAAAAGGTGAAGAGAAGACTCAACCATTACCACCACCGCCAGAAATTCACAGAGTAAATGCAACAAAAGGAAAAGAAACATTTGTAATAGAAGTCGGAGCGAAAGCCAAAAATTTGTTTTGCAACTCAATTGTCCATTCATACAGGACAATCGAAGATTTCCATGACAGCGTTCTCAGTAGAGTGTTCGCAAGAAATGTTGATAACAGAGAAATAATGAACATTGCGAAGGCATCGCCACTGAAGGAATGTCAAAAACAGAATATTACTTTTACTGCAGAAGAATTACTCAATGATGGGGAGATGCATGATAATCCATTAGTGGTAAAATTGGAGATTAACCCAAAACCTGTTGAAGATGGAGATGATGAAGCCGAAAATTCATGGGCTATTAATAGGATTTTAATTGACACAGGAAGTTCGGTGAATATCCTTTTTCACCATACTTACAAAACAATGGGAGGTAGAGATGAAGATTTGATACCCTCAACTTATAAGATTTATGGGTTCAACGGTACTGCTAACAAACCAAAAGGAGAAGCTCATATGAGGATACCATTGAAAGGATTATCAACTAAAATTTTATTCTGTGTGGTTGATGTGGAGTCCCCTTATAACGCATTGATTGGGCGACCTTGGTTGCATGAAATCTTGGGTGTGGCTTCAACTTACCTGTAGTTGCAGGAAATCCCACACTACACCCCTTACTCAATTTTGCTTAATTAATCCATTGAAAGATGTATGAACAAGAATGTTTATTAATTGATTTCATGAAATGTTTATACAAGAAATAGATTTACACTTGGAAACTAGAGTGCTATTAAACTTTCTCTCTCTAATGACTTGCTTCCCAATTCAAAAAGATCTCTCCCCTTGTGAGACTCATTTAGCCCTTTATATAGGGTAATACATAGTGGATGTGGCTAAGCTACCCTTTGTTTTCGGGAATGTCTCGCGAAGTGTCGCAAATGCAGAAACATTCATTCTCGCGACACTTCTTAGCCTTCGCCAGATTTCATGTCTTCCAATTGTTTTGCTCGTCGTTATTCACCGCGTCGTTTATTTTGTCTCCCTGCGACTCCCTCGCGACACCGTCGTTTATTAATCCCGCAAACCTTGTACGTTGCGATATTATGATCCTACATCTTGCCTCTTTTTCCTTGAATATTGCTTGAAGAGCGATTTGAAGGAAAAATTCATTGCTGTAACAATCCTTGGTTTCAATTGGTGAAGGAACGAGCGAAAGAATACTTTTCTTGAAAAGTACGTACTTGCCTCTATTCTTTTAGCGAAGTTCCGAAGCTTCTTTGTAGTATATATATGAAATTCCGTCTCCTGTCTCTCCTTACATCTCCTCTGCGAGGGAGAGAATATCATGAGAATCAATATTTTGATTTGCCGCAACTACTTATCTTTACATTTCAGCTCCGTACACAGATTTTGACCATTAAAGTCTTTTTTCGACACGTCTCTTCCAACCGTTTATTCTCAACCGTTCGTGTCTCTTCTCGCATTAAATGTCCTCGTTTTTCTCAAGAATGTTTTTTGATTTTTCTATATATAGTTTTCTTTTCCTCCTCTTTTCTTCCTTTAACTTCTCTCTGCAACTTTTCTTGACCCTCTCCTTCCGCAATTTGCGCTCCTGCTACTGTAACTCTTTTCTTCATCCTTTCTAACGCTGATCCTAATCTCCAAACTCCCATCCATTCCCATATTGATAATGGATTTCATTAGTCGTGCATACAAATCTTCTTTTGATGAAGTTCAACAGAAGTTGCTCGAGAAGGGTTTCACTCTATCAACCATTCCCGATCAAGAATCTTCTCTATTCTTTCGCAAAGTTGTTTTCGATCATCAATGTGATGATCAAAAGATTATAGTCTCGCTAGGTCAGCTCCTCGCGGACTTCCCATTCCCTTATACAATCCCGAGATGCCTTTATTTTATGAAATCTTGGCCCATGAAAAATTCTCTGGCCGTTTATCAATTAAGTGGCGATTGCATTCGCCTAATGCTTGAGTTCGCGAATCGTGGTGCCGGCAAAGGATCTTTATACCCTAATACTTGTTAGACACCCCGATTTCGTAGACTTGGAAATAGCATGAGAAATACACATGTAGAGAACTTTTTGAAAATTATTCGGTGATAAAGATGAGGAATGCGAAATCTCATTTGGGGCATTCGCTTTGAAAAGAAGGATAATGTCCCTGAAGATAAATTACTCATGCAAGATATTGACTGGCACCCGGGCAACAATACTACTCCTCGCCATTCCAAGGATGAGAAGTGGTGGGTTGTACCCTTGGTTTTAAATGGCCCTTACATCGCGGGCTCGCATATTCTTCCTGCGAATCTCGCAGGATATCATCCTTGGGAATTCAAATGGCCTGATAAGGCAAAAGAGGTATGTTTTCCTCTTAAATTTTGCCTTTGCAACTTTTCTTTTATACTTGCCGAGTTTGTGAAATTTTTGGATCGCAAATTGAGAAGAAGCTACAAGGATAATCCGTTGGAGAGTACTACGACGATACTTCGATCGCTTACGGGTGAAGTAAGAAACATTTCTTTGTTATTTGAAACAATATTGTTGCCTCTGTTTCTTATCTTTAACCGTGTGCGAAGGTTGGCGTTGAAGAAGTCATGAGCGCGAAGATTAAAAGTAAGGGTAAAACAAGTAAGCTCGCAAAGGGTAAATCTTGATCCATTAACTAAGAAGCGAAAGACTCAATCTTCTTCTCGCCTTAGCTCAAGCTCCGAATCTTCTGACGAGGATAATCATGATTCGAATCCCTCTCTCGCTAAAGAGATTCCGTTGGCCGGTTCTCCTATGGATCAGTTATCTAGCATCTTCTCAGACTCTTTCCAAGGAATGGGAGATGCTCCCCTAGCTTCCCTTTGCGGGACTCTCGCAAACGTGTGTAATGCTGCTTTACTAGAGGGCAATAACTCTTTCAATGGAGCCTCTAGAGTTGTGTCTCCTGACTTCTTAAACGCACTTGGGTCCTTGGTAGGCGTGCAGTCATACTTCCCTGTTGTTTTTAAATTTTTAAATATATATGTATTAACGGTTTTTCTATCTTCTTTTATTAGGTTGGAAAAACTTCTTTTGTAGTTGCCTCAGATCTCGAGAGAAGACGCAACAATCTTGAAAAGAGAAATTTACAATTGAACAAGAAGACCCAAGAGCTGGAAGCTGAAGCCGCGTCATCTCGCGATAAGATTCAAAAATTAGAAGCCGATCTGGACTCCCAAAAGGATAGAGTATCTACTCTTCAGAATTCAAATCAGCAACTTTATGGTATAATAATTTTCAATTCTCAAATCTTTTTCATGTTATCTTTTATTTTTCTTTGTCCGACTATTATTCTCATGAGACGTGTATAATCTCTCCGAAGAATCCATTCTTCTTCATTCATTTCCGAGCCTATGAATGATGATGTCCTCCTTACTTACCTCAATCAATCTCTAAGTAGTTCCTCAAATAAAACTAACCTCCTCTCATTAAAGGATCTTCAATCCAAACATCATCTCTTAGAGATCGAACATAGATCTAGTTTAAACCTAACTAATCGCTTTAAACGAATGTACCTTGATTCCGAGAACAAAGTCAAAACTTTAAGGAAGAAAATTAGTGATCTCATAGATGAGAATGACCGCATTACTAACGAGAGGTGCCTGACGTTAGCGAGAATTCCACAAATCTCTTCTTGGTGTGCAAGTTGAACGAGATGAACTCCTTCATCGAATACCATACTTAAGCATGAGAAGAGCAAGTTCGTTCCTTCTTATTATTAATAGTGATGATGAATTACTTTGGGCTGCAAAAGTTTTAGATAATGCCAGAATAATCTAGGTGTTGATGTTAGTCTTCATGCCGAGCATACTTCCTTGATTAAAGACATGATATCTGATAGAGAAGGTTACTTATTATACCTTACTGCTTCTTACTATTGTAATATTGCTCGTAAATTATTAACTTGTTATTATTTATTTGTAGAATCCGAGAAGAGACTTCAAGTTAGAATCAGAGAGCTTGAATCTGAAAAAGAACAACTCGCCAGGAATTTTCCCGCGAGAATTGAAGAACTTGAAATCGAAAAAGAACATTTCAAAGAGTCTCCCTTCGCGAGAATAAATATTCCAAGTTGAAGAAGCGATTTCTAACGACAGGTGGCGAATTTTAATAATGATGCGTTCGTTTTCTCAATGGAGCCATGGAGTATGTTTGTAAGGACCACAATATCCTCGCATTCATATCCCCGGCTTCTTGAAAAGGTTCCCGAGAATCCGCCTGTCTCGAGGCGTTTACGACAGGTGAGGCTAGCGAAGAAGAGAATTCAGCGATGAGGATAATAGGATGAAGAATCAAATGAAGGAGAAGAATCACCAAAGAGATAATTCTTTTGTTTTCTTTTGCTGTTTGTAATATCTGTACATTTCGATCTTCACTCCCCTTTTTTGGTAGTTCTTCCTTGTAATATAATTGGCTAACATTATTGATGTATAACTCTTTCATCAGAAGATGAATAACAATATTCCATCTTTTCCATTCCCATATTTGCCTCTGTTATTTATCTTCAGATGGAAGATTTTAGTTGTCATCATGTATTTGGTTGGATAATAATTTTATTGTTATTGAAATGTATTGTTGCGACGAGGTCGCAGGTATCTTCATAGATCAAGAATTCTACTTGCTTTGCCTTATCTTCATAAATGTATTTTATCTCTTCTCATTGCGACAAGGTCGCAAGCCGCCCTTACGTTGTCAAGCAAGGGCCCATTGACCCTGCCTTATCATTTTTGTGTGGTCTTCCGAGTTAGACCTCCCTAATTAGAGGTCTTCCCCCTCGGCCACCTTTCATTGCGACAAAATCGCGGGACGTCTTTACACTTGCATGTAAAGACCCATTGATCTTGCCTTATCATTTTCCTAGTATTTTTGCCCCCGCATGGGATGTTTTAGTTGCGACAATATGTGAGCCTAGATATCCTTGCGAACATAAAGCCCCATGACATTGTCGTCGTGCGGCGAAATCGCAGACGTCAGAGTACACTTTCGTGTAAAGACCCATTGATCTCGCCTTACCCTCGCGTTAGTATTATTGCCTCTGCGGGATCATTGCACAAATATGACGAGCCTAAATTCTCTTGCGAAAACATAGCCTTATGACATTTGCGTCTGTTTTGACACTCCCCCTAATGGAGAGCGTCGCCCTTATCATCTCCCCGGTTGCCCCTTCAAGGAGGCGAAACATCGGCCATACAAGACTAGCTCCTCCCATCCGGTCTTAACAACAACAGTTGTTTTCGCAGCCTCTTATCCCTTATACCTATATGGTTTATGGTTACGAGACTGCACCCTAAGTGGAGTTTTCTTGGGCGAGTGCAACATATGCCAAGACTTGCCAAGAATGGCCAGGGTAGGTTCATCCATCCAGGCACTCGGCTCAACCGTGTACCTCGGCGCCTTGAGCATACATCGACTCCTTGGAAGAGACCTCGGTCGCCCAACCAGTATAACCTTATATAGTTGGGAATCCAAGGTACCTCTCCGGATAGGCTTTCATGGGCCCCAAATTTTCATGACTCGAGCTTCGAGGAGCGGTGTAACCTTCCCCTGAGCCATGTCGATAGATACCCCCTTATATGACGCACTTTAGGTCTTACATTTGCCTCTTACGAAATGTTATTCGCGAACTAGGGTGTACGCCATAAAGGTTCGTCCCATTCTTTTACTCATTCATATTTGTTAAATCATTCAATCATTCATGTTTCATTATTTGACGATATTTGTTTACGAAGTATTCGCATAGTTCTGTTTCATTTGTTGTATTTTCATTTTCTCTTCTTAACTGAATTCCCATATACTCTTGGCTGCAAGATTTTCACACATCATTACTTCAATTGCTACTTTTTCTCCTGTTTTTGTTGATTATTCACTTCTTAAGCCTTTTGTTCCTCATATCCTTTGCTCCTTTATTATCATAATATTTGCCTGTCTCTAGGCATTCACTTTGCGAGGTATGTTCATTCCTTACTTCTATAGCATCCACCATCGTTTTTCCTTTTCTCGCTCATCTCTCACATGTTGCTTCCAACCCTTTCTTTTGGCATTTCTTTCTTGCACTTTCTACATCGACCTCATGACATTGTTGCGATTCCTTCCAATCTCCCTGTATGATACCAATGCCGTTTGGATGTGGAAATTTTATACATTGATGGTATGTTGAGGCGACCCCCAAGATTTCATGAAGCCATGGTCTCCCAATCAGTGCATTATATGGGGATTCTACATCAACCACACAGAATAAAACATCAGTTGATAATCCTTGTAAAGGTATTCTCATGTGAACCTCTCCATTTGGCTTGTTTGCAGTGCCATTAAAGCCATATATCTTGTATGTCGAGGGGATCAAATCCTCATCCTTTCCTCCCATCGTCTTGTAAGTATGGTAAAGAGAATATTCACCGAACTTAGGTGTCGATTAGGATTCGGTTGATTTCCCACAAGTTTTCGCTTCATCATCTTCTCCATCAATTGGTTTTGGGTTAATCTCTAGTTTCACAACCAACGGGCTATCATGTGTTTCTCTTCCTTTTGGCACTTCATCTGCAGAGAAAGAAATAGTCTTCGCCTGCCACTTTTCTAATCTGCGTCGTTCTCGCTTGAGACTCATTATTTCTTTATCATTAGCATCTCTCGCAAAGACTCTACCGAGCACGTTGTCATGAAAATCTTCGATTGTGCGATAGGAGTGGACGATAGAGTTGCAGTTCAAATTTCTAGCTTTTGTTCCAACTTCTATCACAAATGTTTCCTTTCCTTTCGGGCCGACACCATCTGTGCATCTCTCGGTGGTGGTGGTAATGTCGGGCATGTTTCTTCTCCTTTAGAAAGTGATTCAGCTTCCCCCGATCAATCATCCCGAGAATAATTCTCTTTATGTTTCTACAATCGTTTGTTTGATGCCCATGGAAGCGATGGTAAGAACAAAACTCATGACTTCTATCGCCCGGCGGTGGTTCCATTCCCACATTCCAAGGTCTTTTGGTATATTTTCCATCACAAGTATAGCTTCCCGAGATCTTTTCCACACTAGCATTCAGTGGAGGCATCTTAATCTCTTCCCATACTATTCGCGACTTCTCTCGCCCTCCACGATTATTTTGCCTTCGTCCACCGTAAGTTTCTTGCACATGATCTAGCCTCGAATCTTATTATTTCGTTACGGTTGTTATAGTTCCTTTCTCGTTCAAATTCTTCTTGATCGTGGCTTCCCATGGCTACTATCTTCTGCTGTCCCTCATCAGTTTTCCTTGCTTGCTGTCCTTGCGAAGTACTCGCCACTGTATTTATGAATTGAGGCAACAAGCTTGCGTTCGCAGCATTCGAGCTTGTGTTCGCGATCGGATAAGAATTCATTTCATTTCGTCTTTCTTCTAAGGCAATATATTCTTCCCGTAACTCTCTTGAGTTTCGCCATCGTGATTGTATTTTTGATTCTAAAAATTTGAATGTATAACAAGTTAGTCGCAAAGAGAGCATTCACAAATGAGAGGATGAGATATCTTTCCTCAACCCGTCCCCGCCATTTCGCTACACATGGTCCTCCATCTTATTGTCAACTGCCTTAAGCTCTCGCCAACCCTTTGTTTCAACCCAAATACATCTTCAATACACAGTCGCGAAGAGTGTTACTTATGTATGCTCCCAGGGAATGTGGCTTGTAAATGGTTAAATGATGTGATTGTGTTCCTTGGCAGACCTTCAAACCATTTTAGTGCTTCTCCTATTAGGCTTGATGCGAAATATTTGCATAGTATAGCGTCATGATTCTCCCACTGTAACATACATCTCATATAAGCCTTGATATGTTGTACCGCACAGGTTGTTCCATCAAAGATGTTGGTTAATGCAGGTAGATTGCACTTAGGAGGTATTCCTCCCATTTGTACTTCTAGCGTGAAGGGATTTTTCGCGGCTTCGCGATGGCTTCGTCTCTAATTGTTTCCTTCCTCCTTCCCTTCTACTATTCAATAATCCTCTCATCTCGGCCCAGTTCTCTTAAGATTTGTTCATTTGCCTCGAGAATTTGATTCTACTTGGTCTTTTTAGCTCTGCCTCTCTCCTTCTTCGCTCGTGCCTATTTTGACCTTCCGGCTCGTTATTTTCTCCTCTTCTTTCCTCGCGACGCTCTTCTTCGTTCCTTTCGTCAATTCGCACGCCATTATATCGGTTGTTCTCTCTTCTTGGCTGTCTCTCAGCTCTCATCTGCACCCTCTCATATTCTTCGTTAATATTTCTATTGGTACGGTTTTGTTCCCTCCTTCTTTCGCGGTTGTCATGGTTATTTTGCCGGATTGCCTCTTCCATCTCTTGATTTTCCATTTCTGCTCTTATTCTTTCTCTCTCGCGAGCTAGCCGTGCTTGTTCAATGTAGTGTATCTCAATGTCATCCTCGATCTCTCGGTTTCTTCTCAATTCTTCTCTCCCGTGCAAGATTATTCTCCCTTCAGCAGCTGGGTCATTCGGCCCTTGGAATTGCATATTTCCTTGATTTTCCCTATTCCGCTCATTTTGAAGATTTTCTGGTGAGGAATATAACGATCTTCCATTTCCCTCTTCTCTCGCCATGCTGTGCTTGGATTTTGTGTTTCTTGTTGGTTTTCTTCCTCGGTACTTCTCGTTGGTCAAACTCTCCTTCTTTCTTCCCTATTTGATCTTGAACTTGATCTCACGCTACTTCTTGATCTCCTATTTTGCAATCTCATATTTTCCATCCTCAATTCATGATTTTGTCTTGTCAAGTTTGCTCGTTCTTCTGCCTCTAGTCGTCTCTCTTCGTGTATTGTTTGTCTCAATCTTTCTAACGCTGCGATTTCTTCGTTTCCTGAATTCATTTCTCCATCCATTTCTTGCTCGCCTCCTCCTTGTCCATTGTTCACCAGCTGCTGCTCCTCTTCCCTCTCGTCTTCAGAATCAGACCTCCAAGTATGCACACTTACTCTATCATAATCCACACCGCGTTTGCTGGGGAGATCGGTGGCTGATTTTGATCTTCTCCATCATTTCTCCTATTCATCCTTGCTTGATTCTCTGTTTCATTCCTCCTTTCTCCAAAGAAGTCTCCCACTTCTTCTTACAATCGTTGGTTGCCCTTGTACATTTCTTCTTCTAGCCATTTTTCTTTTCCAATGAATTCTTGAGTATCTTCTCCAAACCTTTTCTCTGTTAATCCAAATTCTTTCCAATTTCTACTTCGATCTCTGTTCAGTCCCTGTTTCTAGCGCATATGTAGTTGCAGGAAATCCCACACTACACCCCTTACTCAATTTTGCTTAATTAATCCATTGAAAGATGTATGAACAAGAATGTTTATTAATTGATTTCATGAAATGTTTATACAAGAAATAGATTTACACTTGGAAACTAGAGTGCTATTAAACTTTCTCTCTCCTAATGACTTGCTTCCCAATTCAAAAAGATCTCTCCCCTTCAACAGACTCATTTAGCCCTTTATATAGGGTAATACATAGTGGATGACAGCTAAGCTACCCTTTGTTTTCGGGAATGTCTCATGAAGTGTCGCAAATGCGAAACATTCATTCTCGCGACACTTCTTAGCCTTCGCTGATTTCATGTCTTCCAATTGTTTTGCTCGTCGTTATTCACCGCGTCGTTTATTTTGTCTCCCTGCGACTCCCTCGCGACACCGTCGTTTATTAATCCCGCAAACCTTGTCTGTTGCGATATTATGATCCTACATTACCATCAATGCATCAAATTTCCTCATCCCAATGGTGTTGGAGTTATAAAAGGAGATTGGATTGAGGGACAAAAATGCTATGAAGTTGATGTGGAATCTAGCGAGAAAAGAGCTACTCAGAACAAAAAATGGAAGCAAAAAATTAGACAGGAGCAAAGAAGGGAAAAATTGATGGTGGACGCGATAGAACAGAGAGAAGAAAATACATTGGGAGATCAGTGCTAGCAGAAAGATGGAAATAACGAAGATTTCGCAAAAGGAAATGCAACATCAAGGAATTTGAATAATGAAGAAGCACAAAAAAAAAAAAAGCTTTGAGATATCAAAAGAATGTTAAAAATACAAAAACTATGAAGATCGGAGAAGGAATACGCGAAATTCTCGCAGATCAGAATATATGAAGATTTTATTAACAAGTTACTGCGAATAATGAAAAATAAAGCAAGGCAATGCGATAATTTCACAGTGATAATGAGAAGAAAAAATGAATGATTTATACTAATGGGACGAACCTTTATGGCGTACACCCTAGTTCGCGAATGATATTTCGTAAAAGGCAAATGTAAGACCTAAAGTGCGTCATATAAGGGGGTATCTCTTAACCTGGCTCAGGGAAAAGGTTACACCGCTCCTGGAACTTGAGTCATGGAAATTTGGGGCCAATAAAGCCTATCCGGGAGAGGTACCTTGGATTTCCAACTATATATATAAGGTTATACCCTGGTTGGACGCCCGAGGGTCTCTTCCAAGGAGTCAGTGTATGCTCAAGGCGCCGAGGTACACGGTTGAGCCAAGAGTGCCTGGGGCATTTGAAGTGTCTCGGCCATTCTTGGCAAGTCTTGGCACACGCTGCACTCGGCCCGATAAAAACTCCACTTAGGGTGCAGCCTCGTAACCATAAGCTCTATAGGTATAAGGGATAAGAGGCTGCGAAAACAACTGGTTGTTGTTAAGACCGGATGGGAGGAGCTAGTCTTGTATGGCCGATGTTCGCCTCCTTGAAGGGGCAACCAGGGAGATGATAAGGGCGGCACCCTCCATTAGGGAGCTGATAAGTGTCTTAAGACGCAAATGTCATGAGGCTTCATTTTCGCAAGAAAATTTAGGATTGTCATATTTGTGCAATGATCCTGAAGAGGCAATAATACTAACGCGAGGTTAAGATGAGATCAATGGGTCTTTACATGAAAGTGTACAGACGTCCTGCGATTTCATCGCAAGACGACAATGTCATGGGGCTCTATGTTCGCAAGAATATTTAGACCTGTCATATTATCGCAACAAAAACATCCTGCAGAGGCAAAAATACTAAAGAAATGATAAGAAAAGATCAATGGGTTATTACATGAAAGTGTAACGACGTCCTGCGATTTTGTCGCAAGACGGCAATGTCATGGGGGTCTATGTTCGCAAGAAAATTTAGGCCTATCATATTGTCGCAAAAATGAGGGGTGGCAAAATAAGACCGTTAACTAGGAAGGCAAAATAAGACCACACAAGATAGATAATGCAAGGTCAAGGGATCATTGCATGCAAATGTAAAGACGTCCTGCGATCTTGTCGCAATGATAAAAATCAACAGAAACATTCACAAGATTTTGCTAAATCTTTCATCTGAAAATAAATAACAGAGGTAAGTATGGGAATGAATCAGGTAACAAATTGTTATTTATTTCCATATGATAGATTTATACACTCATGACATTGGCTAATTCTATTACAAGAAAGAGTTGTTCTTTTAGCGTGTGCAGAAAGAAGCAACCAAAGCATCATTTATATTTCCAAGAAATGTACAATAAGAGGTTACAAAATTGAAAAAGCAAAAGGATAAATATACAAATATTACAAAGAAGAAAATAAAGTCATTTCTTAATTCATTCATCGTCTTCATCGGACTTTTCTTCTTCGCTAGCATCACTATCAGAGACATCCGAAATAGGAATATTTTCGGGGATTTCATCAAGGAGAAAAGGATATGAAGAGAGAGGGATATTACGATCTTCGCAAACCATCCTAATAGTCTGATTGCGAAAGCGGACAACATCATTACCGAAGTTCGCCACAGTTGCTTGCTGTTGTTTCTTCAACTTAGAATATTTTTCATTGCGAAGAGAGAAATCCTTCGCAAGATGCTCTTTCTCAGATTCAAGTTCTTCAATTCTCTTTTGAAATCTCTTCTCAGCTTCTGCAAACATATGATAATGAATCAGCAACTTAACGGCAATTTTACAAGAAGAAAGTAATAAAATTAAGAAGAACAGCTAACAACCTTCTCTGTCAGAAATCATATCCTTAATCAAGGCAGTATGCTCGGCGTGGAGACTAACGTTAACACCTAAGTCATTTCTGGCATTATCTAAAACTTTCGCAGCCCAAGCAAACTCATCATCAATGTTTATGACAAGAAGGGACCGAATTTGATTTTCTCTATCTCTAAGTGCAGCATTTTGGCGAAGAGATTCATCCCGTTCAATCTGGACTTCAAGAAGGGCTTTTTGAAATTTCGCTAATGCTTGGGAACCTTGATTAGCAATACGATCTTTATCATCTATGTGACTGCTAATTTTCTTCCTTAAAATATTGATTTCCTCGTGGGAATCAAGATATAGGCGTTTAAATCGGTTGGCTAAGCCTAAGCTAGATCTGTGTTCAATTTCTAAAAGATGAAATTTGGTTTGAAGTTCACTTAATGGAAGAGAATTGGTTTTGTTTGACGAACTATTTAAAGATTCATTGAGATGAGCAAGAAGAACGTCATTATCCATAGGTTCAGGAAATGAGTGGAGAAGGATAGCTTCATCAGAAAGATTATAGATGTCTGCGAAAATGATAAGTCAGGCATAGAGAGATAAATGACAAAATAAAAACAAAGAAAAGAGGAGAAATTTATACCATAAAGTTGCTGATTAGCACTTTGAAGGGTAGATATCTTATTCTTCTGTGTAGAAGATTCAACTTCAAGTTGTTGAATTCTATTGCGAAGAGCATCAACCTCATTTTCACTCTTCTTGCGAAATGTCCCAACTTCAACTTCTAATTCTTCGCTCTTTTTACGAAGTTGAATATTCTTCTTCAATTGAGTATTGCATCTCCTCTCAAAATCTGAGGCAACGGCAAAAGAAGTTCTCCCAGCCTACAAAGAAAGATAAAAAAGTTGTCAAGATATGGACTAAAGTTAAAGTTATGAGGAAAAATAGAAATTCAGACGTACCAAGGCATTAAGTGCATTTAAAAAGCTGGGAGATACAGATCTGGAAAACCCTTTAAAAGAATCATTGCCCTCTAGCAAGGAAGCATCACATATATTTGCGAGGGCCTCGCATGTACCAGAGAGACGATTATCACCAATTCCTTACAGAGAGTTTGAGAAGATATTGGATAATTGCTCCATAGGGGAGTCAGTTGATTGACCTTCTTTTGTGAAAGAAGTGCCCACATCGTTGTCATCCTCATCATAAGTCTCATTAGGTGAAGGGCTTGAACTGGGAGGAGAGCGAATCTTCCGTTTCTTAGAGAGTGGGGCACTGGATTTCCCCTTGCGAAGAGGACCTTTCCCTTTTCCCTTGACCCTCGAAGCTTCGTGAGCCTCTTCCTGTTCAACTACCTCAAAACCAACCTACAAACACGAATGAAGATAAGAAATCGAGGCAACAATATTGTTCAAAATAACAAGAGAAAATATTTCTTACTTCATCCGTGATTGAACGAAGTATCGCCAAAGTATTTGGCTTTGGATTCCTTTGGTAACTTCTTCTCAGTTTATTAATCTGGAGATTTCGCAAGATCAGTAGATAGTCAAAGAAATAAAATTTACAAAGGCATCGAAAAATAGAAAGCATACCTCTTTTGCCTTCCAGGGCCAATAAAAAACCCAAGGTTGTTAATTGGAGAGATTCGCAGGGAGAACATGAGAACCTGCAATATAAGGTTCATTCAAAAACAGTGGAAAGACACACCACTTATCATCTTTGGAATGACGAGGAGCATTATTCTTGCCGGAGTGCCAATCAATATCGTGCATGAGCAGCTTTTCACTGGGAACATTGTCTTTTCTCTTCAACCGTGCACCCCAGCGAGATTTATCATTCTTCATGTTAATCACATCATAGTTCTCAAAGAAGCTTTCTGCTGTATATTTCTCAGCGATTATTTATAAATTCGCAAATTGCGGATCTCTGACTGTATTAGGATATAACGACCCTTTACCAGCACCTCGGTGGGCGAATTCAAGCATTAAACGGATACAGTCTCCACTTAATTGATAAACAGCTCGCGAAAAGTTCTCATGTGAAAGAATTTCATAAAATAAAGGCAACTCGGGACTGTAGAGAGGAATGGGAAGCCCTGCGAGGATTTGACCTAGCGAGACTATGATTCTTTGATCATCACACTGATGATCAGAGAACAATTTTACAGAGAGGATAGATGAAGATTTTTGACCAGGGATGGTAGACAGCGTGAAACCTTTTTCTTGTAAACTCTTTTGAGCTTCATCTAAAAGAGTTTCATATCTACGACCAGGAGGAGCCATTTAAGTACGGGAATGAATCGAAAATTGAAGGTGAAGAAAATGAAAGAAGGAAAATTTACAGCAACAGAAAGCGTAAATTGCGGAGATGAACTGAAGAAAAGATTGAAGAGAGAAAGTAAAAAAGAAAAAAGTGATGATTGAGAAAACTACATATATAGAGAAAGATTCTCGAAAAGATAACTGCATTTAATGCGAAAGGAGACGTGAACGGTCGAGAAAAAAAAGGTTGAAAAAGACGTGTCAAGAAAAGAATGGAAGAAGAAACACGTGTAGTAAATTCTGTGGGAAAGTACAAAGTCATATTAAAACGGATAAAAATGAACAGTTGCGACAGTTCAAAATTTTCTTAATTCTCATGACATTCTCTTCTTCTCAGAGAAGACATGAGAAGAGGCAAGATGTAGGATCAGAATATCGCGACAATAATATTTCGCGAGATTAACAAACTACAGCATTGCGATGGTATCGCAGGCGAACTACATAAATGACGCAATGGATGACGATAGCCCGAACACGAGAAAAGCGTGAAGACTTGGCGAGATTAGAGGTGTCGCGAGATTCAACACTTGTACACTTGCGACGCTTCGCGAATCATTCCCGAAAATAGAGGACAGCTTAGCTGTCATCCATCATGTAAAATCCTATATAAAGAGATGAGCAGTCCTATTGTAGGGGGGGATCTTTCGAAATATTATGTAAGTCATTAGGAGAGGGAAACTTCAGAGTGATTGTAATTCTTGATCCCACTTTCATTTATCTTGTAAATAATTAAGGAAAATAATAAAAGAAGTTGTCTTATACTCATCTAAAATGGTTTAGAGTGTGTAAATTCTATTGAGGGGTGTAGTGTAGGATTTCCTGCAACTACAAGGAATACATATAATTATGGGTTTACGATTTTAGCCCTTGTTGAAAATCCACCATCAACACCACCAAATAAATAAAATGTTGACAGAAAATCATAATGGGACCCACAAAAGTGTTATCTATAAAATATAACCGTTGCACAAACTAAACTATACGTTGCACAAATAAGAAAAATATACCATTGCAGCATAGGTTGTGCAACGTTTATAAACTTTGTACAAATTAATTTGTGCAACGGATAATATGTGTTGCACACCAATGCGCAACGCCGTTTTACCAATGGTTATTTCCGTTGCACAAATTATGCGCAACGTTTATAAACTCCACAAAATGGTTGTTTTGGTGTAGTGAGGGGTATTTTTTTAGAAAATCAAAATATGTCCATTACACGTCGGTATAAGGTAGCTGAGAGACAAGCTAGGAACCAACACATTTTTGAATAATAATACCTAATCTAAGAAACAGAGAACCTTCGATTTTGTTGTGTGCATCTTGGACGACGAGATAATTCTTCAACCTCTTAAAAAATGTACATGTGTCTTTGCCTAGTTCACCTTGGGTCGTGAAATCTAAAACCCCAAGCTCGTAATTATGTGCATAGCACTTGTCCAAATATTTATCACGCTTGCCAGTAATGGCCATAGAAATAGCATGACCCGGTATGAAGTTGCTAGTTTGGGATGTTGTGAGGGTAGAAACCCCAGTAACATCACAACACACATCACGACCGTTTACCCAATTATAGACAAGTATGTCCGCAGGCTTCAAAGTGGTGGCATTCTCGGACAAAAATCTCATGGGTACTTCCTTGCGAGCCACGACACCTTGATAAGTGCATATTTCACATATATTTGGTGTTAATTCCATGCTAGTATTTGTTGGTTTTCTTGCAAATTATTGTGTATTACGCTTGTTTTCTTTTATTTGTGTTTTGTTAGGTAAATCATCCAAAAGAAGGGAATTTGTGCTTAATTGCGCAAGGAAAGAAGCTAGCTATAAGTGTAGAAAGGCCAAAGACCAATTGGAACTCGTTCAAATACAAGATTTCTAATTTTCATTGTGTAGAGGACGAGAAGATGAAGACAATGGCGAAAGAACGGAGTCATTCTGAGTTCATATGAAGAAGTTATGAGCAAAACAATAACTCATAAGCAAAAGGGCAAAATGGTCATTTTAGAGGACAAGTGCTATTGGGACCCCTATGTACGTTAAGGGCAGTCACTCTGCTAAGGGTCATTCAAGTTTTAAAGGAACTGCTATAGGCAGTCAGGTCTTTTACAAAGGGGGGGCAGAAATTCAAAATCTGATGAAGGCACCCGCCTTCATTACTCGGGGCACTTCGTCTTCACTGTTCTTAAAACAGCACACATGCAATGGCAGACGCAACTCGATGATCGTGATGATCAAGATGATGGTGGAATTTGGAGAAGAGATATTCGAGCTTCTAAGGGCATCATTGGGTTACTGAAGGTGAGAAAAAGCTTGGGTAAGGGACTGATTCCCATAAATCAGTGGTGCTCGAGTATGGGGAGAAATCAGTCGAGATAAAGATGATGAGCTGCTTCTGCTGTTCTCGGTGATTGACGGATGGAGTTGTGTTATAGAAGAAGTGATGGGATATGCTGCTGCTCGAGTTGTTGGTTGTTGAGACGAGCATGGCAGCGATGAACATAATGGGAGATAGAGAACTGAACAGTGGCTACTGCCATTATCGGTGATGCCAGAGATGCTGTGAACTGCCGTGGAGAGTGATGGCTGCTGGAAGTTGAAGAAACAGAGAAACATGGAGCTCGAGTTAGCTGCTGATGCTCGACTGGAGATGGCAATGGTGGTGATTATCGGGCAATGAAGATTGATTGACCAAGCTGGTGGTTATGGTTTGTTAATGGAAGATGATGCGGCTGTGATAATGAGCATTCGAGTTAGAACGGGTTGTTGTTAAAGGCTGTTGTTGCTGTTGCTGCAGTCGAATAGGTTTGAGCTCGAGAAGTCGTGATAATCACGATGGTTCTGAGAAGAGAAGATGATGATCGAGTTTATCCATGAAGTTGGCAGAGAAGTCTGATGAAGTCCAAAAGCCCGTACGATGGTTCTGAGAAGAGATAATTGGGTGAGCACGTGATTGGAGGAGAAGAAGTGTGGTGGGCCCTGCCTGCTGTACTTGTGACAAAAAAAAGAAAACACGCTTCTGCCCCGACCTTGCTACATATCCCCCAACCCTTTCCACCATTCTCTTCCACCACTAGGTGGCTTCATCCAGGCCATAGATTGCATCCATTTTGATCCCCATGAGAAGCAGGGGTCCCATTATAATTGAATTGCACCAATACCTGCACGACACCTAAGCGGTGGAAAGTAGTGGGGGAAGGGGCTGGTGGACATATAGCATTTTCGCTTCTGCCCAAGCTCCGACGCGTTTTGAAGAAAGGTGGAGATATGGTGTATTGCGGAGCATAGAAGCTGAATAGATAGACGGTGTAGATGAAGATACAAAGAGTCCTCATAGGATCGAACGAATCCGCATCCGTGTGCACTCTACTAGAATATACCGCGCTGCATCTAATTATCAGTGGGATAAACTCCACCAACTTTGCATCTTTATCTAGTACGACTATTGTGGAGACAAAAACAGAGAGATAAATAAAGTTTTGCTCCCTGGCTTTTCTTGCCTGGCACTTTTAGGGGCGACCCCGAAAGAATTAGGGGCGACTTTTTTATTCCCAACCCATATACACCGTTAAGGGATGTCCAAAAACGCGGAGAATACGTTAATGCCCTTACACAATCGGAAGCTATTTTGTTCCCGATTATTATAACGCAATCGGAAGTTTGGTAACTATATTACACTACCGATTATTATCGATTTTGTGCCAAACTCGCATCTGGCTTCTATAACGATCGGAAGGGTGATGCGTGTCGTAGGTGCAATCAAATTAATTCAATATTTCCACTCAATTAAAAATAATATAATGGAAGTCAAGTTCGTTCCCACGAGGAGCAAGAGATCTTAGTTGTCAAAATTGTCACGAAAGGGGGGTGTAAAAAGCAAAAGAAAATAAACAAAGCAATTAAAATCGAAAGTTGAAAGATGAAAGCAATAAGAGAGACAAGATCAAGGAATCCTTCTTCATTACGAAACAATGATTAAAGTTATGTTCTTTTCTACTTGTTATTAGTCACAGATTATCACCAACCGTAGGATAGCAGGTCCGCTTAGCTAGCCCCAAAATCCCTAATTTCACTGAGTAACAGGTCCGCTTAGTTATCAGATTCTATTCAAAAGAACCACCTTGAGGTCCGCTTACAAGATGTAATTCCCAGAATGCATTAAGATTTATGAATTTTAGGTTTAGTACTAGTAGTTAAACTCGGTTCGCTTGGTTCACTTTCTAGCGTTGTTTCTACACACAATTGCTCCACGGAATCCCTCCGCAAGGTCTCGTGTTTTCTACTTGTGTAAAGTGTCAAGAACGATTACTTATTCCCTAACTTATACTAGATATAGATCAATTAACAAATTAATTTAGCGTGCACTCCAAACAATCTATCAATCAATCATGAATGTCTTTAAGATCACTCCTATTAGTAAAAACAATCAATAATCATGTGAAAAATCTCAAGATAGAATTGAAAACAAAAACTCAAATCATGTTAAGAACTAGGAATTCATCCTCAATCAATAAGAAAATTAGCTACTCATGTTTTTGAAATTCACACAAATAATAATTATTAAAAGAAGAATTTTCAAATTCACACAAGTAATTAAAAAGAAAAATCTTAGAAAAGCAAGCGAAAACACAAGTGTTGTGTGTGTAGAGAGGTGTGTAGAAGTTGTAGAAAACTTCTCTATTTATAGGCTTCAATATTCTCCAAATCTTCTAAGGAGTAGAATCCTTTTCCTTTTTCAATTCAATTTCCAAATTCAAGTCTTTCTCTTCTCTTCCACCTTCTCTTTCCAAATTTGAGTCCAATTCTCCATCCAATTCCAAGCCCAAGTCTTCACACCCATGAGAGAAGTCCATAGAAAATTCTGGAAATTTTGGCTCGCCGGAAAACTGGGATTGTGTGTAGGAATCCGGCCGGAATTGTCGTCGCAAGCCACACTGGAAATTGTCGTCGGGAGAATATTCGACGGAATATTCCGTCAGTCCACCGTTAGGACTAACGGTCAAACGGGTCAAACTAACGGTCAGTCATCAGTCAACGGTCAAGGTAGAAGAGAGTCAGCCAATGAGTCAGCTGGTCTGACTCGGTCTTAGTCGGTTGAGTGGTCTAACTGGGTGAGTAGGATCGGGTGGATCGGTCATCAACTGGGTCAGGTTGGAGTCAGATTCAGCTGACTGAGTTAACTTAGCCAAGCCAGGCCATTGCACAGGCCATACTCTGTGTTGCACTATCATTATGCTTCACAAGCTCATATCCAGCCATGATGGCTGTTCAATTCTTTCTCATTAAATTTCAGACCATCGCGAGGCCAAACTTGACTTCCACCAAAGACTGTTCATTTCGACTTGAGCAAAACCTCACATCTTGAGCCACACTGCTTGTCAATACTCATGTAACTCGAATCCATGTAAACAATCCATTAGCAAGCTCCTTTTCCCACTGCAACTTCATCCTCGGCCAACAAATAAAAAGTACCAGCTCACGACATTGCTTTCATCCCATTCCTTATCTCTAGCACCTAATCGCGAACTGCAGCTCATTAGTCTGTTATTGCTCAGTTTAATCCACCCACAAGAACTGCCATCACCTGGCCATCACAGCTAACACCATCTCAACACGGTGGCACCATCGTGGCCTGCAACACCACCGCCTCTTCATTCCCGCAATCAACTCATCATACACAGTGAACATAATCAACAAGAGCAGCTGTTAAGCCTCAAGCCACCATTTCAACCCATTCTATCTCCAGCTCTGCCCTGTAATTTTACCTCCAAGCTTCGACATTGCAACTTCATTCTCAGCTCCCATTCGCAGTTCATTTACCAGCTCCCTTATGACATAGCACCTGAAATCTCATAACTTCACCTGCCACAGCATCACATAAAAGCCTCCATAGCCAAATGCAGCCCAGTTCAATCCTAGCTCATACATCATCATCCTCCCTGGTTCACTCAGATCAATCCTGGTTGCAGCAGCGATCCCATACTTAGTTCATTTCTTCTTCTTGTTGATTCACAGACTCCTCTCGTACGCAACAACGGCCAGATTCGACTTCCCCTTCTTATTTCTCAGCTTCATTACCAGTTCCAGTTCCATCCTATTTCCAACAAACCCATTTCACCGAGCTTCAACAGCGGAAGGAACCCATTTAATTCAATTTCTGCATTTAAGAACTAAAACCCAGACTCTGGTTCTTCAGCTGGAACCTCAGAGAACCCTATTGAACTCGTCATCTCGATTCGACAGCAGCCATCTCACAGAACCAGATCCTATCAATATCATTGTTTCTCAATTTCTCGTCTTCGCCATCATGGTAGCAACAACAGTCACCACGAGCATCAACACATATCTGTTCCGCAACAATTCCTTCCTGCCATACGCGACCGAACACAGAACTCCACTCACAGATCGAACAACTCCTTCTCAAACCCTATAATCCACCAGCATCATCGATCTCGGCCTTTCTCGGCTCTCGATTTGGTCTCCCTTTCTCTCAATCAATCGAACCACAGCGGCTTCTACGTCTCAATCCCTAAACTGCTTCTCGAATCACCATCTCCAATTTCTCGATCTGTTCTTGATTTAATCTTTCCTTCAATCACTCAGACTCAACAGCAGCCATGACTGCTCGATTTTTAGTTTCAGGTGGAAGAAGAGAATGATTGAGAAAGAGAGCTCTTCTTCTCGATTTAGGTTTTAAGTATTGGGTTGGTTATTCAGTGTCTGGTCACTGTGATAAGGGCTAACCTGATGGCAGCCCCTTAACCTGGACTAGACTGCGTTTAGTATTCCTCCCAAAAGTGGTTGCCCCTTAACCTCAACTGGGCTCCATATATTATTCCCTCCTTGGTGAAGTGACAATTTTACCCTTTTGGCTCAAATAGGTTGATTTCTTCTTCTTTTCCTCCGTGCGACTCCAAAGTAGCTATAAAACTCAAAACAAGCGTAAAATACATAATTTACAAGAAAAATAGCAAAGAAAGCATAAACTACTAGATAGTAAATTAGGTGTATTCTACACCTATCAAATTCCCCCACACTTAGACTTTGCTAGTCCTCGAGCAAATCAAACTAAAAACTTACAACTTCAAAGCGTTCAAGCGTCACAAGCATCCAAAGAGTTATGAGGACATAGAGTTTCTGCATGCTAGTAATAAGAAGTTAGAAATACTAAAGAACATATTCTCGTTCTTAAATGTTGAGTGAGAAACAACCACACCATAATGAGAGAACGCGTGTTTGAGAAACGATCAATAAGCATTTCGCCTCGACTTATGCCTCACCAAAATGGATTTTATGATAATTGCACTCAAAAAAGGCTTTTTTTTTTTATGGTTCTCACATGTGTGCAGGTAGGAATGAAGAAAGATTTCCTGCAACACGTTGAATGGTGGGAAGGACAACTTCCGAAATATTTTTAAAAACCCACATCTTTTAATATTTTGAAAAACCATTTTTCTGACGATCTCTAAGAAAGGAAATCAACCATATTACCGAGGATGAGATTACTTACTTACCTTCACATCCGATCGCCAATTATGATAACACCACTCTCACGGCATCCAATAGAAACGTCTTCCGCTCCTTATCTTGATCTTCATGGTCCTCGTCTTCGGTTTCAACTATTGATGATAAACCCTCGAATTTCATAAATCCTTGACATTTTATAACTCTTTACCTTGAAATCCTTGTCGCTTGAAACTTCCTTATAAATTTTCCTTCCCCACGGCTCATTAAATAAGAACAAATATTTCTCTTGTTTTTCTTTTTTTTTTTTTTTTCTTTTCTTTTTTTTTTTTTTTTTTTTTTTTTTTTCAAATTGAAACAAGAGAAATTAAATACAAGAATAAACCATGGCCGTGGGAGAAGTATTTTACCACTTGATTCTTCACAACTTGTATCGTCTTGAAATCATAAACTTCAAAAATTTTCACCTTTTAATTTTCTTCGCATTCATGAATAAGTCTTCATACTTGAATATAAAATTACCTCATTGTATTGTAAGTCTTCAACATATATGTAAAAATCCGCTCTTTGTATGTTGCTTTACTTGTATTTGAAATTTGCTCTTTTTCTCGTTCCGTTGCTTGTAAACCTTAAACTTTTCCAACTTTCCTTGTAGATTTTGATGTCGCTCCTTGTTGATGATGATGTGTTTCTATGGATCCGTTGTTGTCGAGAGAGAGAATGGTGCTAACTGCAAATCGAACTACAAGAAGGAAGCTTTCATCCATGGACGTCACCCTCATGATTGACAAAATTAGCACTCAAGAGATCAAAGAGTAGTGCTTCTATTGGTGGGAGGTTGGGTAGCTCACCATTCTACCCGGAATTAACTTACGGTGACACACACTCAAAAGAAGCTCTTTAGTAGATGGAAAATTTCTGGTCGGTGCCTCACATGATATGAATACGGGTAGTCTCCACTAATGATTGATCAGCAACTCTAATAACGCACTTCTCCCTGCACCAAATTCGCATCACCGGCATGATTAAATCCATTATTTAACACTCAAACAAACAAAAAATCCGAATGTAGTTCTCTAACATTTCCAAGTTCAATTATGTCGGTCAAAATCTCTATGTAAACATACCTAGAAGTATGTTAGTGACTCTAAAATCTTTAAAAGTTGGAATTTTTAAGTAAAACTTTTTTTTTTTTTTTTTTCAAAATTTTTTAATTTTTTGTAATTTTTGTTTTAAAAACATGCTTAACCACTCCCCCACACTTAAACCTTACATTGTCCTCAATGTAATTGAATCCTCATAGTAAAGTCAAGGTGGGAAATTTTAACATGATAAGAAACAAAAAAGAAAAAAAAAAAGCAAAAGGATAAGGATAAGAAATACAAAACCGATGGGTTGCCTCCCATTAAGCGCTTGTTTTAAAGTCGACGGCCCGACTTAGCTCTTGCAAGATTCATTAGCCCGGATCAATCTCTTTTACGGGAAAACATGATTTCACATCACTAGGGTATCGCGTTGTCTCAAAGATATTGAAGTGGATGAGTGTACCATCAAATTCCATAGTCAAAGTGCCATTTTGGACATCAATCTTTGTTCCGGCGGTGCTTAAAATTGGTCTACCCAAAAGCAAAGGTGTAGACTTGGAGGAATTCTCATCATTCATGTCTAAGACATAGAAATCGGCCGGAAATACAAGCTCATTAACCTGCACCAAAACATTCTCAACAATCCCTTTCGGGTAAACATTAGATCGGTTAGCAAGTTCAAGAACTACCCCGGTCTCCTTAAGAGGACCGAGATTCAAAGAATCATAAATCGAGGAAGGCATAACATTAACCGACGCTCCCAAATCTAGCAAAGCTCGAGTAAACCTTGTTTTACCAATTGTGCAAGGTATATTGAAACTACCGGGGTCCTTTAATTTTGGTGGGAGTTTCTTGAGAATAAACGCCGAAGCATTTTCCCCCACACTCATGACTTCATTCCCTTTCAACCTTTTCTTCTTCATACACAACTCCTTTAAGAACTTTGCACAACGAGGAATTTGACGAAGAGCTTCTATGAGTGGAATATTGACTTGTACTTTCTTAAAGATCTCCCAAATATCCATGTATTCCAAGTCTTTCTTTGATTTAGCAAATCGGCTAGGGAACGGGGGTGGAGTTGTGAAAGTAGGAACCGTCTCCTCGGGTTGGTTGGTAGGAGATGTTTTCTCCTTTGGTGCGGTTTCAATTTCCTCTTTCTCATCATACACCTTATCTTGTTGATTTGGTTGCTCCACTTGTTTCCCACTCCTCAAGGTAATCGCATTAACGCTCTCTCTTGGGTTAACAATTGGTTGTGAAGGAAGTTTTGTGGACGCTTGCGCTTTCAATAAGTTCACATCGGTCGCTAATTGCCCCACTTGAATTTGTAACTCCTTGATTGCCGAATCGGTCTTTTGTTGGTGTTGTTAGCTTTGTTGGAACATAGAAGTAAGACCTTGCATACCTTGCATTAACGCATTGAGCTTGTCATCATTCAAAGAATCACGCTCCTTGACTTGTTGTGATTGGAATTGTTGAGAACCACCTTGTTGTTGAGGTTGAAAGCGTGATTGTTGAAAACCACCTTGTTGCTCATATGGATTAGAAACCGCCGCTTGCTTGTTTGCATAACTAAAATTAGGATGATCCCTCCACCCGGGATTATAGGTATTGGAGTATGGATCGTACCTTGGCCTTTGATTTGGATATAAAGCATTCACTTGTTCGGTCTCATTATCCGGAATAATTACCGCGGCCATCCTTTGAATCATTGTCTCCATGTTACTCATCCTTTGATCAAGATGTGATGAATCACTAACTTCATGCACTCGCCTAACCATTGGTTCATCCCTTGTGTAGAATTGTTGCGAGTTTGCCGCCATACTTTCAATCAACTCGGTAGCTTGGGCCACCGTCTTGTTCATTAATGCACCACCACCCGCGGCGTCAAGAAGAGACCTATCACTTGGGTGAAGAGCTTCATAGAAGTATTGGAGTATCATAGCATCACTAAATTGATGGTGTGGACAGCTTGCCACCAACCTCTTGTATCACTCCCAACATTCATACAATGATTCTCCCACTTGTTGTTTCAATCCACAAATATCCTTGCGAATTTGAGTAGCTTTGGATGCGGGAAAATATCTCTCGAGGAAAAGTTTCTTCATCCCATTCCATGTTGTGATACTTAGGAAGGCAAATAATATAACCATTCCTTAGCATTGCCCGCCAAAGAAAACGGGAAAGCTTTCAACATTGCTCCATCCGCATTAGTCTCCGGTGGAAGCATAGCCATAACTATGGTGTAGAAGTCCATAAGATGTTTGTTTGGGTCCTCATTCACCATGCCATGGAACTTTGGTAACTCTCTAATCAACCCCGGCTTGATCTCGAAGGTTGAGTTAGTTTGGATACACCATTGTTGTGTGTCAAGCTTGTGAGAAGCTAGGTCCTTTAGTGTACGATCAGCCATTGTTTCTTCCTCTTTGTCCGAATCACTTGATGAAGAAGGAGGAAGTGGAGTGTTAACCGCACGAATGAAATCCTTTAATTGAGTGCCGGATCGAAGACGTATTGGACTCGGTCTACCCCCTTTAAGCATTCACCAAAGGTATAACACCTGAAACAAGATTCTCACAAACTAAGTTAGATACGGTAAAGAATCTATCAAAGCAAGAATAAAGCAAAAAGAAAAATAAAAACAACTAAAAATCGCCCGTTGCTCCTAAGAACAACGGCGCCAAAATTTGATGCGTGTCGTAGGTGCAATCAAATTAATTCAATATTTCCACTCAATTAAAAATAATATAATGGAAGTCAAGTTCGTTCCCACGAGGAGCAAGAGATCTTAGTTGTCAAAATTGTCACGAAAGGGGGGTGTAAAAAGCAAAAGAAAATAAACAAAGCAATTAAAATCGAAAGTTGAAAGATGAAAGCAATAAGAGAGACAAGATCAAGGAATCCTTCTTCGTTACGAAACAATGATTAAAGTTATGTTCTTTTCTACTTGTTATTAGTCACAGATTATCACCAACCGTAGGATAGCAGTCCGCTTAGCTAGCCCCAAAATCCCTAATTTCACCGAGTAACAGTCCGCTTAGTTATCGATTCTATTCAAAAGAACCACCTTGAGATCCGCTTACAAGATGTAATTCCCGAGAATGCATTAAGATTTATGAATTTTAGGTTTAGTACTAGTAGTTAAACTCGGTTTGCTTGGTTCACTTTCTAGCGTTGTTTCTACACACAATTGCTCCACGGAATCCCTCCGCAAGGTCTCGTGTTTTCTACCTGTGTAAAGTGTCAAGAACGATTACGTATTCCCTAACTTATACTAGATATAGATCAATTAACAAATTAATTTAGCGTGCACTCCAAACAATCTATCAATCAATCATGAATGTCTTTAAGATCACTCCTATTAGTAAAAACAATCGATAATCATGTGAAAAATCTCAAGATAGAATTGAAAACAAAAACTCAAATCATGTTAAGAACTAGGAATTCATCCTCAATCAATAAGAAAATTAGCTACTCATGTTTTTGAAATTCACACAAATAATAATTATTAAAAGAAGAATTTTCAAATTCACACAAGTAATTAAAAAGAAAAATCTTAGAAAAGCAAGCGAAAACACAAGTGTTGTGTGTGTAGAGAGGTGTGTAGAAGTTGTAGAAAACTTCTCTATTTATAGGCTTCAATATTCTCCAAATCTTCTAAGGAGTAGAATCCTTTTCCTTTTTCAATTCAATTTCCAAATTCAAGTCTTTCTCTTCTCTTCCACCTTCTCTTTCCAAATTTGAGTCCAATTCTCCATCCAATTCCAAGCCCAAGTCTTCACACCCATGAGAGAAGTCCATAGAAAATTCTGGAAATTTTGTCTCGTCGGAAAACTGGGATTGTGGCCGGAATCCGGCCGGAATTGTCGCCGCCGGCCACCTGGAAATTCTGTCCGTCGGGAGAATATTCGACGGAATATTCCGTCAGTCCACCGTTAGGACTAACGGTCAAACGGGTCAAACTAACGGTCAGTCATCAGTCAACGGTCAAGGTAGAAGAGAGTCAGCCAATGAGTCAGCTGGTCTGACTCGGTCTTAGTCGGCTGAGTGGTCTAACTGGGTGAGTAGGATCGGGTGGATCGGTCATCAACTGGGTCAGGTTGGAGTCAGATTCAGCTGACTGAGTTAACTTAGCCAAGCCAGGCCATTGCACAGGCCATACTCTGTGTTGCACTATCATTATGCTTCACAAGCTCATATCCGACCATGATGGTACATTTCAATTCTTTCTCATTAAATTTCAGACCATCTGCCAGGCCAAAACAGCTTCCACCAGCACCTGTTCATTTCCTGACTTGAGCAAAACCTCACATCTTGAGCCACACTGCTGTCAATACTCATGTAACTCGAATCCATGTAAACAATCCATTAGCAGCTCCTTTTCCCAGCTGCAACTTCATCCTCGGCCAACAAATAAAAAGTACCAGCTCACGACATTGCTTTCATCCCATTCCTTATCTCTAGCACCTAATCGCGAACTGCAGCTCATTAGTCTGTTATTGCTCAGTTTAATCCACCCACAAGAACTGCCATCACTGGCCATCACAAAACTAACACCATCTCAACACGGTGGCACCATCGTGGCTGCAACACCACTGCCTCTTCATTCCCGCAATCAACTCATCATACACGGCAGCATAATCAACAAGAAATGTTGCTACTATGTTGTTAAGCCTCAAGCCACCATTTCAACCCATTCTATCTCTATGCCCGTAATTTTACCTCCAAGCTTCGACATTGCAACTTCATTCTCAGCTCCCATTCGCATTTCATTTACCAGCTCCCTTATGACATAGCACCTGAAATCTCATAACTTCACCTGCCACAGCATCACATAAAAGCCTCCATAGCCAGATGCAGCCCAGTTCAATCCTAGCTCATACATCATCATCCTCCCTGGTTCACTCAGATCAATCCTAGTTGCAGCAGCGATCCCATACTTAGTTCATTTCTTCTTCTTGTTGATTCACAGACTCCTCTGCTTCTGCAACAACAGCCCAGTTCAGCTTCCCCTTCTTATTTCTCAGCTTCATTACCAGTTCCATTTCCATCCTATTTCCAACAAACCCATTTCACCAAGCTTCAACAGCGGCAGGAACCCATTTAATTCAATTTCTGCATTTAAGAACTAAAACCCAGACTCTGGTTCTTCAGCTGGAACCTCAGAGAACCCTATTGAACTCGTCATCTCGATTCGACAGCAGCCATCTCACAGAACCAGATCCTATCAATATCATTGTTTCTCAATTTCTCGTCTTCGCCATCATGGTAGCAACAGCAGTCACCACGAGCATCAACACATATCTGTTCCGCAACAATTCCTTCCTGCCATACGCGACCGAACACAGAACTCCACTCACAGATCGAACAACTCCTTCTCAAACCCTATAATCCACCAGCATCATCGATCTCGGCCTTTCTCGGATCTCGATTTGGTCTCCCTTTCTCTCAATCAATCGAACCACAGCGGCTTCTACGTCTCAATCCCTAAACTGCTTCTCGAATCACCATCTCCAATTTCTCGATCTGTTCTTGATTTAATCTTTCCTTCAATCACTCAGACTCAACAGCAGCCATGACTGCTCGATTTTTAGTTTCAGGTGGAAGAAGAGAATGATTGAGAAAGAGAGCTCTTCTTCTCGATTTAGGTTTTAAGTATTGGGTTGGTTATTCGATGTCCAGTCCCGTGATAAGGGCTAACCCGATGGCGACCTATTAACACCGGACTAGTCTGCGTTTAGTATTCCTCCCAAAAGTGGTTGCCCCTTAACCTCAACTGGGCTCCATATATTATTCCCTCCTTGGTGAAATGATAATTTTACCCTTTTGGCTCAAATAGGGTGATTTCTTCTTCTTTACCTCCGTGCGACTCCAAAGTAGCTATAAAACTCAAAACAAGCGTAAAATACATAATTTACAAGAAAAATAGCAAAGAAAGCATAAACTACTAGATAGTAAATTAGGTGTATTCTACACCTATCAAAGGGAAATAACCTCACGAGACTACCAATTATAGTAGATCCTAAATTCCCAAAATTGGTGATTTCGCCAAGAAAGAAATTTGGGGCAACTGTATAATCGGAAGTCTTATTAGCTACCGATTATTCTAGTTCCCAAATTCGAAAAAAAAATGACATTTTCTGCAAAAACAAAATTTGGGGCAATTTGTATAATCGGTAGGTTATTAACTACCGATTATTATAGTTCCCAAATTTGAAAAAAATGACATTTCTGCAAAAACAAAATTTGGGGCAACTGTATAATCGGAAGTAATAATACTTCATTTGACTACCGATTATACAGTTGCCCCAACAAAATAGAACCGTTGGAACTCTAAACTCTATATAAGGATTGTATCCTTTTACCCTATATGGAACACAAATACCTTTAAACTCTCTCCAACACCATCTTCAACATAATGGCCCAACCATTCATTAATCCTACGGAGTTCACGATCGAAGAAGATTTATCTTTATGTAGGCGCTATGTTCAATTCTATCCGAGACGAGGAGAAGAACGTAGGCGAGGAGGCATAATGAGTATGAGTTATTTGGGGAAAATTCACGAAAAATTCTGCGACGACACCCAGAACTCCAAACAACCGTCACTCCGCTGATCTTTTCTGCCGAGTTGGTTCAATAAAGGAGCACGTCGAAGAATTCGTCCATTTAACTTATCTTGTGAATCAATATCGATTGAGGGGTGAAACCAATGATGAGGTTATAGAACGATCTCTCGGAGAATGGCGGAGATGGAAAAGATCAAGCTTAGTTATGAAGCTCATTTTAGAATCCTTAGGGCGATGGAAAGATTTAATCCGTTTAGGACTCGTCCAACACGTCATGACGCTAATCGCAATACCTTGTAATAGAATTGCGGGAGTTCAATGTAAAATTATGATGATGTGTAGGTGATATTGTTATGAATTTCAAAATATTTATGAAAATCGGAAGTTTTAATTGTTGATCTAACTACCGATTATACTCCAACGGCTAGTTCGTTCAAAAGAAACTAGCCGTGCCTCGAAAACCAAACACAATCGGTTGATAATACATATTTACAAACCTCCGATTATACAACTCTAATGAAACTGGGAACTCTGTTGACAAAACATCCTATAATCGGAAGTATATAACAATACATATTTACCGATTACAAATAATCGGATGATTTGTTCAAACATTTACTACCGATTGTGTGTAATAATTGTACGCAATTTCAGCACAGTCTTGTAAAAGTACGCATCAACGGCCATATTTTCAAAAAAAAAGAGACGTTGGGACTCTCATCTATATAAGGAGGGTAAACTCTTCTTATTTATGCACCAAACAACACATATATAGTATCGTGTATTCTACAAATAGATTTTCCATCGTATACTACCCCAAATTCATTCTATATCTCAACTTACAAGCATGGCAACGTTTGACGCAGATGAAGATTTGGTCATTGTGAAAACTTGGTATCGTGAAACAAGACGTGAAGACGTCATAGCAGGGAAGGTTAACACCAAGTCTTTTGGGCGAGGGTATATAGCCAATTTGTGCGAGAGTATGGAAATCCAAAGCAAAGATCACTCCAACAAGTTCATGATCGTTTCCGACTTGTCCAAAAAGGGGTAAATGATTACATAACGATACAAAAGAGGATGTTTAACACTAGCCACTTAAGCTTGTCGATCCAACAATTTGTAAGTATAACGCTCGGTTATTCTTTTTAAATAACACCGGGTGTTTAATCTTTCTTACTAAAACGAAATTGACATTATTTTATGTTTGTTTATGTAGGAGACACTCATAAAAAAGACAAGACTTAGTGGAAAAGGGTGAAGAATTCACTTATGATGGAAGTTATGAATTCCTAAAGTCCGTCGTAACAGTATAAATGTTGATTGATGGTTACAATCGGAAGTTATTTTTTTATATTGTCTACCGATTCTGGGAAGATTTTCACCTATTTTGTCAGACTTTGGTGACAATCGGAAGTTTATGCAGTATGTTGTCTACCGATTCTGGGAAGATTTTCAGCTTTTTTGTCAGACTATGGTGACAATCGGAAGTTTATTCAATATGTTGTCTACCGATTCTAGGAAAAATTTACAGTTTATTTTTTGTCAGAGTTTGGTGACAATCGGATGTTTATATAATATGTAATCTACCGATTCTGGGAAAAATTTTTCAGTTGTTTTATCAGCCTTTTAATCGGAAGATAAGTTCAAACAGTTAATAACCGATTATAATATTGATTGAGTCTGTTTACAAAAGCTTGTATAATCGGTTGATATATTAAAAATATAACTACCGATTATAGCTTTAGACTTCACAGTATTTTCCACAAAATTCCAAAAAAAACATGTACAAATAGGGTTCTCCAAAATACATCTTTCAAACATAACAATCATTGATCTTCATCATCCGAGGAAACCAATTCCAGTATGCCTTCCGGGAAATCCACCTTCATGACGCGATCCCAATCCAACATGTTGGTCTCATATTGTTTCAACCAATCGTTACAATGATTCGTTGGGAAGTAATCGTTCCAACCAGCCAACGGAGGTAATGGGCAATCCTTCTTTACTCTTAAACCGATAAAATGCATCTCATTCACAAATGCCATAACAATTCTTCTATCTTTAACCGATTCATCGCAAACCGTCCTTGTAGGTGTAAACGTATAAGAATGTCCATACCTAGGAGGAACAAAGAAATGTACCACACAATTCAAAGCGTCCGCTAAGAGATATCCACATTTAGGCATTGTCATCCAATACTTGGATCCGATTGTCTTCAATCCCTTTCGGCACTTTATACGCGCAACAAAGTCTTTGAACTCTAGTTCTTTGTCGTGCCTATCTCCTTCCTTCATCATCTCCATATAGAAATCCTTGTCCTTTATTAGTTGTACCCCCATCTTAGTTCTTAAATTTTGCCATTGGGTGACATCTTGGTTCACCGCCTCTCCAAAGTAACCAATTTGTTCCGAGGCGACGTGAAACCCACAATTGCCATCCCCATCAACCTCGTCGGTGGACAAAACAAATGGAACAATGAGTGGAGGTAGTTGTTTCATATACTCTTCTATAATCGTATACCTTGATCGTGTTGGTCTTCCATGAAAATCCCTAGGACAACGAAGAGTACCATACTTCTCTCTTATAGTCACCATTTCCGTTGAATGTGTTTGTGGCGAGTCGCTCATTTGATCAATAACTACGGAGCTAGTTTGGGTCTCCACTAACACAACTTGTTCCACCTCATCGACTTGACTTACTTGAGAAGGCTTCTTAGAGATCTTTGGACATCCATTTTGATCTTTTCTTGGACGACCTCTTTTCTTGGGTTGCGGCTCATCTTCAAATTCGGCTTCCGAACGCTCATGCCAACACAATATTCTTTTATTAGACAAATGATCCTTTAATTCTTTTCTTTCAATGGTCCTCGACACTTCGGTGTTAGGCCTACCCGCCCCCTTTTGCTTAATAGGTTCATCAACCTCCCTTAAACGAGGGTGAAGAGCTTGCTCCAAATCATGCATCAATATTTGCTTCTTGGCGCCATTTGTTGTAGCATAACGCTCGGCTATTCTTGCATACAATTCCGACTCCATGAACGACGGACCATCGACTACGGGGGTGCTTGGAGTGAAATTTAATTGCTTCCAAAATGGATGAATATCATTGATGTCAATCACATCGACGTACCTACCCATTTTATGACGACATGGGAGACCAATACCTATCATATCCTTGCAAACACAAACCGTATTCTCGTCATCGTAAGCTTTATACAACTTCAATTGTTCTATCATGTGATTTATTGCCCAACTTGAAACTTTATGAACAATGCCCCTTAAAAGCAATCTTTCCCCTTCGTGTTCCGTAGGGAATTTATGTACACTAAATTGCATAGAATCCTTAATCTTTATGAGATCACGATTGGTGAATTCATGGATTGCTTCTTGGATCGACACAACTCCATTTTGACTACCTAGAAGTATTTTCTTTAATCGGCCATGAGACCCTCCGCAATGCTTGTCGCCTCGTTCTTGAAGTTATGATATTCATATGTCCATGCATACACAAACCTCTCCTTAATCGGTAACCATTGTGTTTTACAATACTCAACGGGTTTTGGGTAGTCCTTGTAATATTCTTCCTCAAATTTCTTCAAGTTTCTTTCGTAAATTTCCTCGGTCATTGACCAAACGATCTTGTCCCATGCTTTCATGAACGATCTCCAAATTATCCCATCCTCTTTCCATTTTTCATCAAATAACCTCTTCTCTTCCTCTCGTTCTTCCTCGGTTAATTTACTAATGCGCTCATCCTCTTCCTTCGACCTCTTGGTACCCTTCCTTGGTTTTTTAGCTTGGAAATGGTGATGGCAATTGTGTCTGAGGTTGCATTGAATGTGCCACGTACACTGCAAGTTTTGGGCTTCAGGAAACACTACCGCTATTGCATGCATTAAGGCTTGATCGTTATCCGTTACAATAACCCTTGGAAAATCATCCCCACTGTAAATAGACCTCAGCGTCTCCAGCATCCAAATGAAACTAACGTTGTTCTCATGATCCATTAAACCCCATGCAATCGTAAACGTGTTTTTGTCCGAAGTGTGACAAGCAATGTTCAACAACGGCATGTTATATTTGTTTGTCTTGTAAGTGGCATCTATCAACACAATTTGATGAAAACACTGAGCAAATTTTATCATTTCGGGATGTGCCAAGAAAATACGTACCACTTTACCATCCTTTTCTTCCGTTCTCAACGTGTAGTCGTGTAACTCAGCTAACCACTGCGATTGTTGCATGACCGTTCTACCATCCCATTCCGTCCTTTTGATCGTAGCTAGGGCCGACCTAATTGTAGACAAAGAAGACAAGTTGTCGGGGTCGTCCGCCTTTATTTTACTTAAGATCGCACTCGCCTTTTGGATACGCATAGACCTCACCGTCTCCATTTCATGTGTTTTTAACTTCGCAACCATTACATGTCCAATAAGAGTATCCGGATCATCGTGGTTGTGACAACCATTAGCAACTTTAGACATTTTCCAATCTTTACTTTCCTTACCATCGGGCTTATAGAAGACAATCTTAAATGGGCATCCAATCTTCTTTGTATGAGTTCGGTACTTCTTCCTCTGCGTCTTCCTTACGTACTTATTATTCTTTCCCTCGTGACTCTTTTTTTTCCCATCTCGCTCACAAACCATTTCAAACCTAATGTCCTTCACGCAAGGGTTCTGAACTACCACGCACATCTTCTCTTTTGCCTTGTTCATAAGCCATTCCTTTGCTTCCTTCTTACTTCCAAATATCTAAATGCGCATATAACAAACCAAAAAAATAAGCATAACCATCTAACATACATGATTGGAAAAAGAAAAGATAATTCATGAACATACCAAATCGTTTGCATAGTGTAGGGAAGTGTCAGGCCTCAAATAATAATCGTCGTCAACCGCTACAATAGCCTACGCACAATAACAACAAGTTATGCATTAGAAATCGGATGGAAGTTTAGATAATAAGTAACCGATTGTAATATAATCGGTGATTTAATACTATAAAACGTAACCGATTATGAGAAATCGATAGTCATGTACGAATATAGTCTACCGATTAATGACATACAGAAATGTACAATTCTTCTGTGTAAAAAGATTCAATAATCGGAGGGACTATAAATTCATAAACCAACCGATTATTATATATCAATAATCGGACGTTTATTCATGTATACAAATTACGATTGTGAGAAATTGAAGCTTTCAATTTGGGGATTTTTTCATATTCGGCAGATTAATACATCAAAATATACCCGATTATTAATAATCGGTAGAAATGTTACTAAATTAACTACCGAATATATGTCGTTCATGTCATTCAATGCATGCAGAAATCGAATTTTCACGTTCGAAAACACACACAAACGCACGTAACATGGATAACATGGGTATTAGAGTTTGTTAACAACATACCCGTATGTTTGATGAATCGTTAGCTTCGTTCTCGGGTGATTCTCCATTTTCTTCCATGAAAGCGTCGTCTAGGGTTTCATCTCCATCAAAGTTTGGATCATTCAATATATACCCCAAATCGTCATCTCTAAACGATATTGAACCTTGAACTTCAACAACTTCACGTCCTTCTTCGTACCCATCCATGTTTATGGAAGTTGGCAAAAAATCGGAAGTTGGGAACATATACCCACTTCTTCTTCTTTTTTTTCTTCTTCTTCTCTCACTCAATCCGGAGTTACCTCGCGATGAGTCAAATTTTTTTTCCAAACACTAATATATAGACCCTACCCTACCGATTACAGAGTTTGCTTCCGATTATTGAGTGAAACTACCGATTATTATTTTGGCTACCGAATATTATAGTTTTTGTCAAAGGTTGAATCCCTGACCACTTATAATCGGTAGGGTATAAGTATTATAATCTACCGATTATGTCAGATTGCAAATTAAACATTTCGCAAATAAGGATTTTTGAAAAAACTCATTTAGGGGCAACCTATAATAGGTAGGTTTTAGAACCTATCTTCCGTACGATTATGGCTACATCCAAATCACGAACCACATGGTTAGGCCTGGCTTTGTACCCTCTTAACCTATGGATTTTGGCACAGGTTGGATTTGGGGCTTCGTATAATCGGTAGTGTATTAAGTTGAGTATACTACCGATTATAGTAGATTTCAAAATTCATCACATGAAGGATTTCTGCAAAAACTAAATTTGGGGCAACCTATAATCGGTAGGTTGTGGAACCTATTTTGCTTACGATTATGGCTATATCCAAATCACGAACCACATGGTTATGCATGGCCCTGTACCCTCGGAACCAATGGAATTTGGCAAGGTTTCGATCTGGGGCTCCTTATAATCGGTAGGTTGTTAAGTTGGACAGACTACCGATTATGATATATTTCAAATTCCCTTACAAGAAGGATTTTAGAAAAAACTCATTTTGGGGCTCCTTATAATCGGTAGTCTTACGAGTTGGATAAGCTACCGATTATAAAAGGGAATTTAGCCGAAGTATCTACACAATAATCGGTAGGTATAGTTTCAATTTAACCTACCGATTCACCTCTATCCTACCGATTATGGTTTTTCCTCCCGATTATATAAGGGTATATTGGCCATTTCGAAAAATCGAAGATAAGGGGTAGCTTAGATTTACGTTTGGGTGACCTTTTTTGTCTTTTAGTGTCGCCCCTAATTCTTTCGGGGTCGCCCCTAATTCTTTCGGGGTCGCCCCTAAAAGTGCTAGGTTTTCTTGTGAGTTTTTATCTTTAATTCTATTTTTATTCTTTCTCTCTTATTTATTTGTAGAATTCTTTTTAGCTATGAGTAGCTAAACTTCTTTTTGATTAGGGATGATTTCAAAGTCCTGAACAATGAAGCTTTAATTTCTTAAATCAAGTTTATTTCAAGTTTTATTTTATTGTTGATTATCTTTATTATTTTTAATGTTTAAGAATATTGAGGGGTTATTTAAAGTGATCAATTAAATTAACCAATCAATAATTCTTCTACTAGTATTGGGGTTGGTGATACGTGTAATTGTCACTCAATTCTTTACACAAGTAGTAAATCGCAAGAGCTGATAGAGGGATTTTGTTAAGAAATTTTGTGTAAAGATAACACTAGTAAGCAGGCCGAGCCTATGCGTCTGATGCTAGGATCAACCTGATTCACGGAGTGTAAAGCATTCGTTAATCTACACCTTGAGAGCTTATTCTTGGTGGGTTACTTGGATAGAAACTGGTAGTCGAGCGCTTCCGTATCCAGTGACAACAGGAATCCGGGGGATAGCAGAGCTTATTGCTATTCTACGGTTGGTAACAATATAAATTCAACAATAGATAAACTTGTATTCAATTACGTTTCAGTTCAGTAACGGCGAAGGATTCCCTAATCTTCTTTATTCTTATTATTTACAATAAATCTTTTATATTTTCTTTTGTCAATTACTTTGATTTAAAATCTAAAACCCCTTTTCGGTTACTTTTTAAACAACTAAAATCTCTCTGCTCTTCGTGGGAACGAACTCCTTGCCATTATATTACTAGTTAATTGTGTGGAAAGAAGTAATTAATTTGTTGTGTAAACGACGCGCATCACACCTTCCTTGTAACAAATGTCTGCGGAAACATCTCGTACCAAGTCATGACGAAATCTGAGGCCGATAACTTTAGCGCAGTGCAACGCGTGGTCTCCGTATGTATCCTTGGCACAGTTAAAGCTTGTGCATTGATTATCCTTACCAAATAGGGTGAGCATAGTCGTAGTGAAGGACTGACCTGAATTGGCATGGACCAACTTCCTGGTTAAGGCCGTGGATGTGAATGGCTTTAAGGAAATCCATTGCATGAGCAGCTGGGAAAATCCATACAACGAAGTGATGAAATAAAATAGATTATTTTCTAGGAATTCAATTGATGAATATTGCGCTAGAAATAATCTATGAATGACTCTATACTTAGGGCTGCACAAAACCGAAACTAAACCATGAACCGAACCGAAACCGTTGAATTATAAACCGAACCGAAGTGAAACCAAATCCAATGGTTTAGGTTTCAGTTGTCATTTTCACAAAACTGACACTCCCGATTTCAGTTACGGTTGTTATTCAAAACCATACCGAAAAAAATGATGAAACCGAATCATATATACATTAACCAATCCTAGCCATCTATGTTTATACAATTAATTATGGCCATCAGATTTAGGTTACTACCTCTTTCTTTCCTATAAAATGTCTCTTCCATTCATTCTTTTTATTTTTCTCGGCTGCTACTCCTCTCTAATTGACAGTGAAGAGAATCAAAGAGATTCAGCACCATCTCACTCAACGCCACCACTCCATCACTACCACCTTATTCTTCCTTTGCTTCTCCTTCTTCTCTATCGATTTATCTTATCACTAGTTCACTACCATAACAGAATAGTTGAATCCATCACCACCACACCAGTAAAAGAAACCAAATAATAGGTATGTTGTATAAAATTTTCTCTTTATTCTTTTTTTTTATTATGAGGTTGTATTAGAATGATATAAAATCGAAACTAGGGTTTTATGATAAATCAAAAAACATTTGAGATTTTTTTTTAAAATTAGGGTTAATCATGGTTATTAAAAATTGAATCAATTGATATATGCATGTTTTGTGGTTTATTTCAATAGTTTTGTTCCGTCTTTTGATAAATCAAGGTGAACATGAACCAATTGATAACCGAGACTTATATTCCCGAAGAACATCCTAGTATTATCAATCACCTCACAATAATCTTAATCGTATGTATCGAAACAAGATATTATGGAATCACAAACGATGAGACGAAGATGTTTGTGACTACTTTTAATCTTACCTATCAGAGATAAATATCAAGCTAATCTTAGCAAATATAATACTCAATCACGATAGAAGAAGTAAGATCAGAACACGCAACTACAGAGAAAATAGTTAGGTCTGGCTTCACAATCCGAATGAAGTCTTCAAGTCGTTAACCTACAGTGTTTCGTGAAAAAGCTAAGGTTAAAGGAGAATCGACTCTTGCTTATCCAACTAGTATCACACAGAAGGTGTGGGGATTAGGTTTCCCAGTTGCTAGAGTTCTCCTTTATATAGTTTTTGAATCAGGGTTTGCAATCTAAGTTACCTTGGTAACAAAGTATTCAATATTCACCGTTAGATGAAAACCTAATTAAATTCAAGCTAATATCTTTCAACCGTTAGATCGAGCTTAGCTTGTTATACACAAATGAAATGTACCTTCATTTAGGTTTAAGTAACCGTACCTAAACGTGTACACCATGTTATCTTAACAGTAGTTAACCGAGGTTAGCTATATGAACACTCTCATATCAACCTTGTTCATCTTAACCATAACTAGTTCAAATGACTCAAATAAAACTAGTTAAAGAGTTTTTCAATTTCAATATTCTCATAGAAGTATACAAGAACACAATTAAAGCAAAATCGGTTTGATTCACTCGAATCAATTCATGAACATTATAGCCACGGTTTGCAAAGAATGCATTCCTTAATATATAAATGTATTAGTTCATGAGCAAACCAATTCTAGAACTTTAACCACTCAAGTATGCAAACGTGTACGCATACTTAAGTAGCCGGTCTGAGTTTGAGTTCGCCAGTATGCGAACGAGTACGCATATCTTAGTACACTTCCAAAACCCGGCAAAAATTCCCGGACCTATACCTTACGCAAGTATGAGTACCGGTATGTGTACTTGGTACACGGAATTTCACAACTACAAGTACGCATACGGGTATTCATACTTTAGTTCCGGTCATGGATAACATACATGCAAGAATGCACACTATGTTTATAATCCAATAATTCAAACTCTATTTCAATCATTGAAACTTTCTTAGAGGATGACAATAGCCGTTTTCATACATTAGCATCAAAGCAATTTTCAAGTTATTGAAATAATCATAACGAAACACTCCAAGTCTAAACCAAATGATTGTATCACACAAACCATGTAAGATGTTACTCGGCAATTTTCACATGATCATCTTTTGACTTTCGTCAAGAATATAAGATGAACTTGGTTGAAGCGAAATCTTACCAACACATATTTCGAGAAATATGTAAGAGAGTTAAACTCAGCTCGAAATCTCAAATGTGTATAATAAAAAACTATTAGTAATACGAATTTTGTCTCAATATAGGAGATATAATATGAATAGACTTTCCAAGTGATAGATGAGTTTTAGTCTCCACATACCTTTTGTTGATGAAGTTCCACAGGCTCTCCTTAGTAGTTCTTCGTATTCAATTGATGAATGCCGTGAAGTCTAATGCTCAACTATACAATCTATCCTAGTATGAGACATCACTATAAGTAGACTAGAAATCAAGACTTATAGTTTTGATCATTAACATTGACAAACAAGGTTGAGATAGCAACCCTTGTAATTTCGACCGAGCAGTGCTCTAACACTTCCTTTAAACGAATGTAAAACATTGTTTCCTAGGATGAAATCTTCACCATAACCCATTCACATAATCATAACAATATATACAAGATTATATCAGTGTCATATCTATGAAGTTCAAAAGATAAGCATTATACTCCGTAGTATAATTCCCCAACCTATACGAAGTTGTCTCTAGTAAATACTCAAGCGACTCTTAGATGAGTTTTTATTTACTAAAATATGACAACCAAACTTGACATACCAACGCTTGGTGAGTTCAACCGAGCTATGCTCTAACACGTGAGACCTCAAATCGATTAAGACTTTATGGACACCGAGGAAAGTCCCCAAGGTGGAGAAACCAGAAGCAAGGTTTATATGATGTTATCAAATGTTGTGAAATCTCCGTCCGCTTATGTGATTAGTTGCCAATGCTTCTTTCACCATAGTCTTTTCTTTTCCGTGTAATTAGGATCATAAAACAAATATTTGTTACCTTGTATCAGGGTTTTGCTCCATCAAGTATTGACGGTCTTCGATTCATTCCTGTTGAACAAGCAATTCCCGAATCGAGTGTTATTGATGAATGAGAAGAGGTTGATACAAGTACCTCTTTGCATAATCATTTATGATATTTTTCGAATGAGAAATAATGATTTTTGTTGATGTATCCAGGAAGATATTCTCATGGATAAAAAATGTACTAACAATACCCATTCATCTTCGAAGAATGATGAGGGAGAGAATTCTCAAGACTCGGAGTCGAATGAAGGTTATAATGCTTTTAATGGTGACACCGACAATCCCAACTCCTCGAATGGTTCAGAGACCCTTCAAGTAAGAATATATCTTGCATTGTCTTCGTGGAAGTATAAAATTGATTATTTGTGGATGAATGAATGATAATCGATATGAATGAATGAAAAAGTTTTACCGAAATACGACACCAGAAAATTCAGATTCAGTCTTTTAATAAAAACATTGTAGGATGTTCATTCGACATCGTACTTTTACGATCTACCCCAGTTTTCTTCTTCCCAGGAAATTTCATAGATTTTGAATATAATATTTTTGGGTAAAAAGTCTTGCTGTAAAATCACCTCAGACGAGCTTGCTGTAAAATCACTGCAATTTCCAATTGCTCCCAGATCGTTGTCTCATCAGGGAAATGTAAAATCACCTCAGATGAGCTTGCTGTAAAACGTCTTTTTATGACTTTACACTATTTTCTTGTGTCTTGAAGGAATTTGATGATGTTATTTCACTTACATTCTGAATTTTGTGATTGCCATTTGAATTCCATGCCTGAAGCACTCTAACTCATATAATTATCGTATTAGGTGCAAAACGACGAAATTGAGGATAACGGAGCTAATAATGATGACACGATAAATATTGTGACCCAAAATGGCAACACAACCATCTCTGCACTTCAGGGTCATGAGGACATCGCTATTGAACCCATCGAAGTGATCGAAGTTCAATTTGATGTTGCTTCAGAGACGGAAGAAACCTGTCCGATGATTGAGACTCGCATGGTGGTGCATGAATACTTTAATGCAAAGGTTGCTTTTGATCCTCCATTCAGTGACCCACTCCTGTTATAGGATCATAATATCGCAACATCAATACCATTGTGAAATCTTTGAACAACACACTGCGAAGATGTAGGATAAGAATATCGCAACATCAACACCTCGTGAAATCTATAAACAACACATTGCGAAGACGTCGCAAACGAATGATATAAATGACGCAACGGATGACGACAGCCAAAACACAAGGAAGATGTGAAGACCTAGAGAGATTTAGGAGTGTTGCGAGATTTTACATTTGTACACTTGCGATAATGTCGCAAGTCAGATCCAAAAATAAGGGACAAATTAGTTGTCATCCATTATGTAATGTCCTATATATAAATAGTCGAATAGGCTCATGAGAGGGAGATCTTTTTAGAGAGTAGAGAGAAATTTTAGAGGAGAGATAAAGTCTAGAGTTGTAATAGCATCCTTGATTTCATTTCTTTCTTGTAAAAATTCCCGATTCAATTAATAAATAAATTGATTATTGATCTTGATAATGTGTTAGATATTATAAATTCTTGTGAGGTGTGTATTGTAGGATTTCCTGCAACTACATATGGCGCTAGAAACAGGGACTGAGTGAAGATTGACATCGTGATTTGAAAGAACTTGGAGTAATAGAGAAGGAATTTCATATAGTTTTCAGCAGTTCACTGAAATTAAGAGATGGCTAGAAGGAGACATGCGTCAAAGCAACCAACAACTGTTAGAAAGAGTAGGAGACTTGCTGGAGAAGGGAGAAATGAAATAGGGGAATCCTCAAGAATGAACATAAGGAATAATGAAGAAATTCAAATCCAATCGCTAATTCAACCAATACCGAACAAAACTGTGGATTATGATAGAGTGAGCGTGCATACTTGGCGATCGGACTCTGTGGAGGAAAGGGGAGAAGAGCAGCAATTGGTAAATAATGGATGAGAGGGGAGAGATCAAGAAGTAATTGGAGAAATGATTCACGTAAATGAAGAAATCGCAGCTTTAGAGACATTAAGACAGACAATACATGAAGAAAGGCGATAAGAAAAAGAAGAGCGTGCAAATTTGACAAGGAAAAATCATGAGTTGAGGATGGAAAATATGAGATTAAAAAATAGAAGGTCGAGAAGCACTACAAGGTCAAGCTCAAGATCAGTTAGAGAAGAAATAAGAGGAAATTTACCTGTAGAAAATGCTAATGAAGAAAATCGAGAGGAAGTGCAAAACCTAGGCGAAGAACGTTGCGAAAGAAAAGAAATAATGGAAGATCGTTACATCCCACGTTCTGAAACTTTTCAAAATGGACAAAACCATAGAAATCAAGGAAATAGGCAATGTCGGGGGAGAAATGATAAAGATGACGAAGCAAATCAGGAAGAAGGAAGGAGAATATTGAATGAGAGAGAAGCACAGAGGAAGCAAAAAAAAACTGAAGATGAAATTAAAAGGCATTATACCGAACAGGCACTCCTAGCTTGTGAAAGGGAAACACTGAGAGCAGAAGTGGAAGAGCAGGAGTTGCAAGAGGCGATTCGCCAGAACAATCATGATAATCGAGAAAGAAGGCGACAACAAAATCGCAACAACGGTAACATCAATGAAGAATATAAAAGAGTACAAAGAAGGGCTGAAAGACAGCAAATAAGAGAAAATGATAGATATAATGGTGTGCAAATTCATGAAAGAAATGAAGGAGAAGTTCGCAGAGAAAGACGAGAAGAAAGTGATGAACAACAAAGTCAAAACAGATATGAACGCAGAAGAAGAGAGACGGAGCTAAAAAAACCAATGGATCCAAACTCTGGTATAAATGAGCAAATTTTAAAAGAGTTAGCGGAGATGAGAGGAATGATAAATAATAACAAAGGAGGAGGTAAAAGACAATTGGATGAAGCCATAGAAGAAGCTGCGAAAACTCCCTTCACACGAGAAGTACAATTAGGAGGAATACCCCCAAAGTGCAATTTGCCTACATTGACCAGCATTTTTGATGGAACAACTTGTGCAATCCAACACATCAAAGCTTATGTGATATGCATGCTATAATGGGAGAGCCATGATGCAATATTATGCAAGTATTTTGCATCAAGTTTAACAGGAGAGGCGTTAAAATGGTTTGAAGGTTTGCCAAAGAACACTATAACGTCTTTCAACCACTTACAAACTATATTTTTAGGAGCATACATAAGCAATAATTCCTCACGACCTGGTATTGAAGATGTATTTGGGTTGAAACAAAGGGTTGGCGAAAGTTTGAAACATCTAACTGTGAGATGGAAGACAATGTGTAGTGATATGGCTGGTCGTGTGGATAAAAGATATCTCATCCTATCATTCATCAATGCTATGTTCGCAACGAATCTGTTATACATTCAGATTCTCAGAATCAAAAATACAATCACAATGACTGAGTTGCGAGAACTGCAGGAGGAGTATATTTCCTTGGAGGAAAAGCAGAATGAGATGGAATCATACCCCATTGCGAACACAAGCTCAAGGACAGCGAATGCAAGCTTACTACCCAAGTTAATAAATACAGTGGCGAGCACCTCGCAAGGACAACAAGAGAAAATAATGGGATATGGACAGCAAAAGCTAGTAGCCATGGGGAGCCCTGATCAAGAAGAGTTTGAAAGAGAGAGAAATTTCTATAGTCGGGGTGGAAATAACAAAATCCAAAGACTTGATCAGCCACAAGAAACATATGGAGGTCATCAGCCGCAAGGAACTTATGGGGAACAGAGACAAAATTTTCATAGAGGACAGTGAAATCCAAGGGTAATATGGGAAGAAATCAAAATGCCACCTTTGAATGCTAGTGTGGAAAAAATATGGGAAGCTATAATCCTAATGGAAAACATACCCGCACCATGGAACATGGGGAGCGAACCACCTCCAAGCTACAGAAGTAACGAATTTTGTTCTTATCATCACTTCCATGGACATACAACAAATGACTGCAAAAATATAAAGAGAATCATTCTCAGGATGATGGATCAGGGAAAATTAAATCACTTTCTAATAGGACGAACTCAAACTCAAGCATTACCTCCCCCCCCCCCCAGATATTCACAAGCCAAACACGGCAAAAGAAAGAGAAACATTTGTGATTGAAGTTGGTGCAAAGGCAAAGAACCTATTTTGTAACTCCATCGTACATTCATACAAGACGATTGAAGATTTTCACGATAATACTCTCAGCAGGGTCTTCGCAAGAGATGCCGATGACAAAGAAATAATGAACGTTGCGAAGACATCGCAACTAGAAGAATGGCAAAAGCAGATTATCTCTTTCACTGCCGAAGAAGTACCTGAGGATGGAGAAATGCATGACAAGATTGGAGATCAACCCAAAACCTAACGAGAATGAAGATGATGAAACTGAGAATTCTTGGGCAATCAACAGAATTTTGATTGACATGGGGAGCTCTGTGAACATTCTTTTTTATCATACTTATAAAACCATGGGAGGGAAAGATGAAGATCTGATACCCTCAACATACAAAATCTATGGTTTTAATGGTACCGCAAATAAGCCAAAAGGAGAAGTTCATATGCGAATTCCACTGAAAGGATTATCTACTGAGATTTTATTCTGTGTAGTTGACGTGGAATCACCATATAACGCGTTGATCGGACGACCATGGTTACATGAGATTTTAGGTGTGGCATCGACCTACCATCAATGTATCAAATTCCCTCATCCTACTGGTGTTGGTATCATAAAGGGTGATTGGGTTGAAGGAAAGAAATGTTATGAAGTTGATATAGAATCCTGTGAAGAAAGAGCTGCGAAAAAGAAACATTGGAGACACAATATCAAAGAAAAACAAAGAGGTGAAAGATTAATGGTAGATGTAATAGAGCAAAGAGAGGAAAATGCAAAAATGACAAGAAGTGGCGAAGGCTTCGCAACAGACAAGAAGATGACAGGAAAATTCAAAAATGCAGAAGAAGAAAGTAGCAGAAATAAGAAGTTTAAAGGATAAATGCAGTAGTTGATTGTCAGAGATAAAGTTAGGAGGAAGACGAGAAAAATAAGAATGATCTTAAAAAAAAAAAAAAAATTATTTTTTCTTATGAATTGCAGAGATCAAGTTACGAAAGGGAGATGATATGCAGAGGAAGATAATATATTATGAAATATGAAGACACGATAGCGAAATTACAAAAGAATTTACATGCAAAAGAATCAACAAATTAATCAGAAAGGGGCAAACCTGCTATGGCGTACACCCTAGTTCGCGAAATCAAAATTTCGCAAGAGGCAAATGTAAGACCTAAAGTACGTCATAAAAGGGGGTACCTGTTAAACATGGCTCAGGGAAAAGGTTACACCGCCCCTGGAACCTGGGTCATGGAGAATTGGGGTCAATAAAGCCCATCCAGGAGAGATACCTTGGATTTCCAACTATATATATAAGGTTATACCCTGGTTGGACGACCTAGGGTCTCTCCTAAGGAGTCAGCATATGACCAAGGCGCCGAGGTACACGGTTGAGCCAAGAGTGCCTGGGGCATTTGAAGTGTTCGGCCATTCTTGGCGAGTCTTGGCATATGCTGCACTCGGCCCGAAGAAAACTCCACTTAGGGTGCAGTCTCGTAACCATAAGCCCTATAGGCAAAAGGGACAAGAGGCTGCGAAAACAACTGGTTGTTGTTAAGACCGGATGTGGGGAGCTAGCCTTGTATGGCAAAAGTAAGCCTCCTTGAAGGGGCAACCAGGGGGATGATAAGGGCGGCACCCTCCATTAGGGAGCTGATAAGTGTCTTAAGACGCAAATGTCATGAGACTTTATTTTCGCAAGGAAATTTAGGCTTGTCATATTTGTGCAACAATCCTGAAGAGGCAAAAATACAAAAAATAAAGATAAGACGAGATCAATGGGTCAGTACATGCAAGTGTAAGGACGTCCTGCGATTTCGTCTCAAGACGGCAATGTCATGGAGCTTTATTTTCGCAAGAATTTTTAGGCCTATCATATTGTCGCAACAAAATTATCCTGCAGAGGCAACAATACTAAAGAAATGATAAGGCAAGAGCAATGGGTCATTACATGAAAATGTAAAGACATCCTGCGATTTTGTCGCAATGACAAGAGGTGGCACAGTAAGACCTTTAGCTAAGAAGGCAAAATAAGACCACATGATTCAACAAAAGATTTTTAAAAAACTAATTATTATTTATGCAGGTTATCCCTCACAAGAAAGATAATCTTGGATTTCTATAAGAGAAAAAGAAAAAAGTGAGATCTTGGAAATAACCAAGAAACATTTGCTTGCGAGGATTCAGCAACAACAGTTGCGAAATTGAGGCATGTTACCATTTAAAAAATATTTGTTTTATCTTTCATTTGAAAACAAATAACAGAGGCAAGTATGGGAATGAATAGATTGAAAACTTGTTATTTATTTTCATATGATAGATTTACGCACTCATAATATTGATTAAATGTATTGCAAAAAAGAATTACCCTTTTAATATGTGCAGAAAGAAACAACAAAGGTAGAACTTGTATTTGAAAATCCAAGAAACTCGCAGTGAAGGATTACAAAAATAGAAGGACAAATGTACAGATATTACAAAAAGAGAAAAAAAGAAAGTGAAGCTACTTCTTGTTTGATTCTTCTTCTTCATCAGATCCTTATACTTTGTCATCTTCATCAGATTCTTCTTCTTCGCTAGCATCGCTGTCAGAGATATCCAAAGAAGGTGTATTTTCAGGGATTTCTTCAAGAAGACAAGGGTATGAAGAATGAGGAATACTGTTGTCCTCGCAGAATGTCTTAATAGTATGATTGCGAAAGAGAACAACATCATTTTTGAAATTCGCTACAGTAATTTGTAGCTGCTTCTTCAACTTGGAATATTTATCATTACGAAGAGAGAAGTCTTTTGCGAGTTGCTCTTTCTCAGATTCGAGTTCTTCAATTCTTCTGCGAAACCTCTTCTCAGCCTCTGCGAACATATGACGATAAATCATCAACTTAATGACAACTCCATAAAAATAAACAATTGAATAAAGAAGAATGATCAACAACCTTCTCTATCAGAAATCATATCCCTAATCAAGGTCGTATGCTCAGATTGAAGGCTAACAGTAACACCTAAATTATTTCTGGCGTCATCTAGAACTTTCGCAGCCCAAGCGAATTCATCGCCATTATTTATGAGAAGAAGGGAACGAATTTGTTTCTCCCTTTCGCTAAGTATAGTATTTTGGCGAATGGATTCATCCCGTTCAACTTGAACTTCAAGAAGAGTTTTTTGAAATTTTGTTAATGCTTGGGCACCTTGATTAGCAATGCGATCTTTGTCATCTATAAGATCACTAACCTTCTTCCTTAAAGTATTAATTTTCTCTTGGGAACTAAGTTGGTTGGCTAAACCCAAACTAGATCTATGATCAACTTCTAAGAGGCGGAATTTGGATTGAAGTTCGTTTAGAGGAAGATATTTGATTTTGTTATTTGAAAAACTATTTAGAGAATTATTGAGATGGGCGAGAAGAGCATCGTTATCCATAGGCTCAGGAAATGAGTGAAGAAGAATGGCTTTATCAGAAAGGTTATAAACGTCTGCGAAAATGATAAGTCAGATAAATAAAAATAAATGACAGAGCAAAAACAAGGAAAAGAGAAGAATCTTATACCATAAAGTTGTTGATTAGTGTAGTTGCAGGAAATCCCACACTACACCCCTCACTATATCTTGATAATAATTTCTAGATCTAAACTTATTTGATATGAAAATGAAGATAAAAATGCTAAAATTGTAAAATGGACACAAGGATTTTTTACGTGGTTCGATCAATGTGATCTACATCCACGATTCTTCACTATGATTTTTGAGGTTACATAAGAATTAGATTTACAATCTCCATTAATGGATATTTTGTAGAGCTCTAGATCTAATTATTTGGGGAAGAAGATGATAAAGAAAATAAATCTCTCTCCAAAAATATCTCTCTCCAAAACTATTCCTCTCTCTAAAAATGTCCTCCCCTTCTCTCTCCTGATCTCCTCTTTATATAGGTGTTTACATAATGGATGACAGCTCACATATAGCTCAAATTCTCTCGAGCCCTTTAATAATTTCGCAGGTTCCCGCTACCTTCTCGCGAGTCATTCTCGCGACCCCTTTAATAATTTCGCAGGCTCCCGCTACCTTCTAGCGAGTCATTCTCGCGAGCCCTTTAATAATTTCGCAGGCTCTCGCTACCTTCTCGCGAGTTATGGAAAATAATGAATCTCGCAAGTTAAGGAAATAATTGAATCTCGCACGCTAAGAAAATATGTTGTGCGATATTTGGATCCTACATCTTGCCTCTTTTTCCTTGAATATTGCTTGAAGAGCGATCTTTAAGGAAAAATCCGTTGTTGTAGTAATCTTTGATCTTTGTTGATGAAGGAACGAGCGGAAGAATACTGGACTTGAAAAGTACGTACTTGCCTCTATTCTTTTGCGAAGTTCCGAAGTTTTGCGAAGTAAATAAGAAATACCATCCCGAAGTATATGAAGTATGAAGTATCCTTGAAGAAGTATAAGAAGTACTTAATCTTCTAAATATAATAAGTATTGCGAATCCATCATGTGAAACTCTCTCTCCATGTTCTTTGCCTCATGCAATGCTCTATTCTTTTGCGAAGTTCTGAAACTTTACGAAGTGAATAAGAAGTATTAATCCTTGAAGTATAAGAAGTATTGCCTCTGTTTATGCGAAGTTATTATTCCATTTTTGGTGAAGATTCTTGTTGTTCACTGGTGAATATCTTCTTTGGAAGTGATTCTTGCCGAGAAGATAAAGAACATAAAAAATTTTCTTGGTTATCCATAATTGCCTCTGTTCTTTATCTTTGAAGGTAGAATCTTTAAGAAAATGTTGGATGAGGGAGTTGTATCTTCATTCTCATTTTGCCTCTGCCTCATGCTTTGTGCTCATGCGATAGTATAATCTCTTCAAGTTGCTTATAATTTTGCGAAATAACCATATTTCGCAAACTAATCACATTCTGAGAAATTATGACTCATTCTGCGAAATTCTGAATAATACCTTGAGAGATTCCAAATAATATCATTTGAGAGATTGAATAATACTCTTGAGAGATTATAAATAGTTTATTTGAGAGATTCTGGATAGTCAGTAAAATTTTGTAAAATACTTGTGCGAGTATAATGCTTATGTAATGATTATGTTATGAAATGTGTATGCAATGGTTATGCCATGAAATGCTTATGCAATGCTTTCATGATGCGATTATGATGCTTGTATGATGAGAATGCTTATCTACTGCAATGTATAGCTAATGTTTGTGTTACTTAGCTCATTTCGCCGTTCTAAAATTGATGTAGCTTTAAATCACTTCCATTCTTCATTTCTCTGATTTTGTCGTTAATATATGCATTCTTCTTCACGTATTTATTGTTCCTCGCAAGCTCTTACTCCTGCCTCATTTTTCTTGCCTCTGTTATTTGTATGCAAATGGAAGATTAAGCATAATCTTGTAAATATTTCTGCTGAATTTGTCATTGCGACAAGATCGCAGGACGTCTCTACATTTTCATGCAGAAACCCATTGATCCTGCCTTATCTATCTTGTGTGGTCTTATTTTGCCTTCCTAGTTAAAGGTCTTATTTTGCCACCCCTCATTGCGACAATATGACAGCCTAAATATCCTTGCGAACATAAAGCCCCATGACATTGTCGTCTTGCGACAAAATCGCAGACGTCGTTACACTTTCATGTAAAGACCCATTGATCTTGTCTTATCTTTTCTTAGTATTATTGCCTCTCAGAGATGTTTCATTTGCGACAATATGACAGGCCTAAATATTCTTGCGAACATAAAGCCCCATGACATTGCCGTCTTGCGACGAAATCGCAGGACGTCCGTACACTTTCGTGTAAAGACCCATTGATCTCGTCTTACCCTCGCGTTAGTATTATTGCCTCTGCAGGATCATTGCACAAATATGACAAGTCTAAGTTTCCTTGCGAAAACAAAGCCTCATGACATTTGCGTCTTTGGCACTTATCAGCTCCCTAATGGAGGGTGCCGCCCTTATCATCTCCCCGGTTGCCCCTTCAAGGAGGCGTACATTGGCCATACAAGGCTAGCTCCTCCCATCCGGTCTTAACAACAACCAGTTGTTTTCGCAGCCTCTTATCCCTTATACCTATAGAGTTTATGGTTACAAGGCTGCACCCTAAGTGGAGTTTTCTTCGGGCCGAGTGAAAAGATGCGCCAAGACTTGTCAAGAGTGGTAAGGAAGTTCCATGCTCCCCGCACTCTTGACTCAACCGTGTACCTCGGCGCCTTGATCATACGACTCCTTGAAAGAGACCCTTGGTCGCCCAACCAGGGTATAACCTACATATATAGTTGGGAATCCAAGGTACCTCTTAGGATAGGCTTTCATGGGCCCCAAATCTGCATGACCAGGTTTCGGGAGCGGCGTAACCTTCCACCCGAGCCATGTTAAGAGATACCCCCTTATATGACGCACTTTAGGTCTTACATTTGCCTCTTACGAAATATAATTCGCGAACTAGGGTGTACGCCATAAAGGTTCGTCCCATTCATTTGCTCATTCATTTTTGTCAATTCTTTCATTCATCCTTTCATTCATTTCTTCATTTCTGTCACTTCCTTCACTTATTCTTTCATTTCTGTCACTTCTTTCATTCATTCTTATAATAGCATATCATTTGCGGTTTGTTGCTGTTGTTGTCTCTTGCGAAGTATATGATTGGCTTGCGAAGCTAGCATCCTTGAAATGTATAAAGGTCGCACAAAATATAATTATCTCGCAGCAAAAAGAAGTGTGAGAGATGGGATTTGAACCCTTGATCCGCTCTTATATATTCTCGCATCATACCAACTATTCTAACCCTCTCTTGCGAAAGAATCAAAGACTTCGCGAACTTAACATCTCGCGAAGGGACACCCTCTGCGAAGGGCAAACGTGCGAACCTTACCACAACAACATGAATGACGAAGCTCGCATGACGGTTGAGAGAGAAGCCAAGAAAGTCGATGCCGCGAGTTCGATTCTCATCTTTTTCATTTTTTGTCATCTCTTTTCTTGAATACAAGTCACGTATTAGAATTCTGCGATCACTTCGCACACAAAGTGAACTAGCACGGTTGGCCACCAAGACTGAGAGAATGGGTCCAAGACGCGGGTTCAAATCCTCCCCGTCGCAAGTTTTTTTTTTTTTTTTTTTTTTTTTTTTTACCCTGGATCTCACTTCTCTTCATTTGTCCTTGCTCTTCTGCCGCCTTAGTTTCTTCCTTTGTTATGAACTGGGTGATGTTTCATCGCATACTCTCTTCTCTTCGTATTTCATTCACTTCCGAGAAACAGCTTCTTTGTTTCGTTCTTCTTTGAACTGCTAATTTTAGTTTCTTCTTCGCTAGTTAGTCCTTCTGTTTATGATTTAACCTTTGAATGTTATCTTGTATACATCTCAGCGAGCAGTATTACTTCTTCAGATGTTTGATATTGGTCTGCATGCCTTTTTGGATTATTTGCTTCGCTGGAGGTCCAGTTTTGTGGCTTCAACGTCATCAGTTTGTCAATCTTAATCAGTTGTCTCTTGCTCGGCTATGTACGGTTGATCCTCCTTCTCGCTTTGGTTGTGTTGCTCGCAGCTTCATTGATTGCCTTGCCGGAGTTGGTGACGAAATTTGTTGCGAATAGTCGATTGGGATTTGACTTTTCATGTTGCTATATTTGTTGCCTAATTTCTTTCGAATCTCCTTCGGCTGTTAACTCAAACATCTACACATCATTCCTTTCTTCGTTGCTGGCAACATTACTCTCTCTAATTCTCTTCATCGTTGGTGTAGTTGGTAGGTAATGAGGTTGTAGTCACACGTGTTGGTGTGACGAAGTAAGATTCGTCTATGTCCTCTTCTTTGCCATCTAACCTCCCCTTGTACTTGGACAAAGTGATGTCTTCGCTGGAACACAGCTGTATTCTCTGTTCCTTTGCTTGAAATTTTGATACGTTGTGTTGGATCTCGAGATATACTAATGGATGGCAGTACCGAAATTTTGTTACCGAAATTTCGTTGCCATTAGACCTGTTCTCTTCCTCATGCTGATGCTGATGTTGCTCTTCATTCTTCCTTAGATGTACATAGTGACGTCAATGATTCCCTCTCTGGTAATCGCAAGGCTAATCTTCACTTCTTTGATAAATGTTATCTTTGCGTCTTTGCGAGTTAACTTCCTTTTCAAATTAGCTCATTTGTTCCGAAACGATTTTGCTGGCAAAATTGCAAGTTGACGATTTGGATATGTCATATTATGTCTTGGCGAACTAAACTTGTGGTACTGAAAAGCTCGTGAAAATATTGGGCCAATGAAGTGATCTTTAATGTTATTCTTTTCTTCGCACGTAATTTATGCTGGGAAGATTTCCAATCCTGCATTACTGCGAACAACAAATCAATCCAATGAAAATTCTAGAGAAATTTGTGCTAAATCTTGCCTTTGCAGAGAATATAAATATCATCGAAAATGTGTTTGGTTTTCTTCATGAGAAAATTCTCTAAATCAGCTGAAATTTTTTGATATTCAATATGTTTGGAATCTGTCATATTGGTTTGTAAAACAGGCTTTGTAGTTTATTATTCTGTAATAAAAAATCTCGCTTTGAATCAAGTTTTTCACAGAAAAATAAAATTTTATGTAGAACAGATTAGTAGTTTTTCAAAAATCTTTTCGAAAAGTTTCGTTTTTAAATCACCAGATCTAAATACTTAAGATTAAAAATGCAAGAGATAAGAGAAATTTTATCCTTTTAAAATAGATTCTCGATGTGGCTTAGTTTGATTTTGTTGTAATTGATCCCTCCATTGTTGCCTGTTGATGGAACTTTTCCCCTGGAACTTCTTCTTTTGCCCTAGAATTTGTAGATCCTATTTAATCCATCTCTATCAATTGATAACTCCCTGTTTCTAGCGCCAATATGTAGTTGCAGGAAATCCCACACTACACCCCTCACTATATCTTGATAATAATTTCTAGATCTAAACTTATTTGATATGAAAATGAAGATAAAAATGCTAAAATTGTAAAATGGACACAAGGATTTTTTTACGTGGTTCGATCAATGTGATCTACATCCACGATTCTTCACTATGATTTTTGAGGTTACATAAGAATTAGATTTACAATCTCCATTAATGGATATTTTGTAGAGCTCTAGATCTAATTATTTGGGGAAGAAGATGATAAAGAAAATAAATCTCTCTCCAAAAATATCTCTCTCCAAAACTATTCTCTCTCTAAAAATGTCCTCCCCTTCTCTCTCCTGATCTCCTCTTTATATAGGTGTTTACATAATGGATGACAGCTCACATATAGCTCAAATTCTCTCGAGCCCTTTAATAATTTCGCAGGTTCCCGCTACCTTCTCGCGAGTCATTCTCGCGACCCCTTTAATAATTTCGCAGGCTCCCGCTACCTTCTCGCGAGTCATTCTCGCGAGCCCTTTAATAATTTCGCAGGCTCTCGCTACCTTCTCGCGAGTTATGGAAAATAATGAATCTCGCAAGTTAAGGAAATAATTGAGTCTCGCACGCTAAGAAAATATGTTGTGCGATATTTGGATCCTACAATTAGCACTTTGAAGGATAGATATTTTATTCTTCTGAGTGGAAGATTCAACTTCCAGTTGATGGGTCTTTTCGCGAAGAATGGCAGCTTCACTTTCAAATTCTTCACTCTTCTTGCGAAAAACCACAGTTTCAGTTTCCAACTCTTCATTCTTCTTGCGAAGTTGAAATTTTTTCTTTTCAAGAGTGTTGCGCCTTTTCTCAAGATCTGAGGCAACATCAAAGGAATCTCTCCCAGACTACAAAGAAAAGTAAAGAAATCATCAAGATATGATTTAAAGTTGAAATTATGAAGAAATAAGGAAATACAGACGTACCAAGGCACCAAGTGCATTTAGGAAGCTGGGAGTCACTGATCTGGAAACCCCCTGAAGAGAATCATTACCCTCTAGTAAAGAAGCATCACAAATATTTGCGAGAGCTTCGCAAGTACCAGAAAGACGATCATCTCTAATTCCTTGCATGGAATCAGAGAAAATACTAGACAATTGTGCCATAGGGGATTCAGTGGGAGAACTCTCCTTTGAGAAAGAAGTGTCAACATCATCATTATCTTCATCATCAGAGCTCTCACTAGATGTAGGATTAGAAGGAGAGGGAGAATGAATCTTTCGCTTCTTTGAAGGGGGGCGGTGGATCTCTTCTTGCGAAGAGGAACTTTACCCTTGCCTTTGGCTTTCGCAACTTTAGAAGTTTCCATTTCTCCAGCAGTTTCAATGCCAACCTTCGCACATGAATGAAGATAAGAAACAGGGGCAACAATATTGTTACAAATAATAAAGAAGAGTATTTCTTACTTCATCCGTGATCGAATGGAGTATCGCCAAAGTGCTCGCCTTGGGATTTCTTTCGTAACTTTTTCTCAACTTGATAATCTGAAAATTTCGCAAGATTAGTAGATATAAAAATAAGTAAAGATTATAAGTGGAGTGGAATTTAGGAAGCATACCTCTTTTGCTTTCTCGGGCCAATTAAATACCCAAGGATGATAGTTTGCGAGATTTGCAGGGAGTACGTTTGGACCTGAAATATAAGGTTCATTCAAAAATAGCAGAAAGACGCACCATTTGTCGTCTTTGGAATGGCGAGGAACATCATTTTTGCCAGAATGCCAATCGATATCTTGCATAAGTATTTTGTCGCTGGGAATATTTTCTTTTCTCTTCAAATGTGCACCCTAGCGAGACCTATCGTTCTTCATGTTTATCACTTCATAATTTTCAAAAAAACTCTCTACTGAATACTTTTCAGCGAGTATCTCTAAGTCTGCAAATTTAGGATCCCTGACTTTATTGGGATAAAGAGATCCCTTACCAGCACCACGATTGGCGAACTCAAGCATTAAGCGGATACAATCTCCGCTTAATTGATAGATAGCTCACGAGAATTTCTCGTGAGCAAGAATTTCATAGAACAAGGGAAATTCAGGGTTGTAGAGAGGAATGGGAAGACCTGTGAGGATCTGACCTAGCGAAATTATGACTTTTTGATCATCACAATGATGATCAGTAAACAATCTAGCGGAGAGAATAGATGAAGATTCTTGATTGGGAATAGCGGATAACGTAAAACCCTTTTCTTGTAAATCCTTTTGAACCTCTCCTAAAAGAACTTCATATCTACGACCAGATGGAGCCATTTTCAGAGTATGGGAATGAATAAAGAGTTGAATATCAAAACAAAGAAGAAAAAGAAGATTCACATTAGCAGAAACGGAAATTACGGAGGAGAATTGAAGAAAAATTGCAGAGAGAAAGTAAAAAAGAAGAAAAGGAGGGTGAGAAAACTATATATAGAGAAAGGATTCTCGAGAAGATAAATGCATTTAATGCGAGAAGGGACGTGAATGGTTGAGAAAAAACAGTTGAAAGAGACGTGTCAAAAAAAGGGTGGAAGAAGAGACACGTATAATAAATTATGTGTAAAAGTACGGGATCATATCAAAACAGATAAGGAAGAACAGTTGCGGCATTTCGAGTAGGTTTGTTCTCATGACATTCTCTTCTTCGCAGAGAAGACATGAGAATAGGAAAGATGTAGGATCAGAATATCGCAACATCAACACCTCGCGAAATCCATAAACAACACATTGCGAAGACGCCGCAAACGAATGATATAAATGACGCAACGGATGACGACAGCCAGAACACGAGGAAGACGTGAAGACCTAGCGAGATTTAGGAGTGTTGCGAGATTTTACATTTGTACACTTGCGATAATGTCGCAAGTCAGATCCGAAAATAAGGGACAAATTAGCTGTCATCCATTATGTAATGTCCTATATATAAAGAGTCGAATAGGCTCATGAGAGGGAGATCATTTTAGAGAATGGAGAGAAATTTAGAGGAGAGAGAAAGTCTAGAGTTGTAATAGCATCCTTGATTTCATTTCTTTCTTGTAAAAATTCCCGATTCAATTAATAAAGAAATTGATTATTGATCTTGAAAATGTGTTAGATATTATAAATTCTTGTGAGCTGTGTATTGTAGGATTTCCTGCAACTACAGAAGATATCACAGATTGGTTAAAGAAATAACGTGACAGATGACGACAACCTAAACACGAGAAAGATGTGGAGACCTAGCGAGATTTAGGAGTGTTGCGAAGTTTAACATATGTATACTTGCGAGAATATCGCAAGCCAGATCCGAAAATAAAGGACAACTTAGCTGTCACCCACTATGTAATATCCTATATAAAGAGCCGGACAGGCTTAAGGTGAGGGAGATCTTTTGAGAGCGGAGAGAAAGTTTTGAGGAGATAGAAAGTCTAGAATAACGGTTGTATTCTTGATCTCATTTCCTTCTTGTAAAATTTCTAACTCAATTAATAAAAAGTGTGACTGTTGATCTTAAAGATGTGTTGATTATTATGAATTCTTGTGAGGGATGTATTGTGGGAATTCCTGCAACTACATAATGGCGCTAGAAACAGGGACTGGCATATAAGATTAAAGATTGTTATTAAGACTGTTCAAATCAAGAAAATGATGAAACAAATCAATAAATCAGTTAAGAAAGAGAAAATTAAAATCAAGGAATGCAACAGAAGGTTGGAGTGTAGTTTGATTACAAAAACAATGATTAATGAATTCCATGAAAACATCAGAGGAAGAATACATAAACGAGATTTTGAAGGAAAGAAAATCATGACGGTGGAGAAGGTATCACCCTTGAAAGATTGGGAAAAACAGAAAATTACATTCACAGCAGCAGAGATACCAAGAGAAAATTTGAGCCACACATCTCCTTTGGTAATCACAGTAACCACACGGAAAGAAAAGGGGAAATCAGCAATGGAAGAATGGGCGGTAAACAGAACTTTGGTGGATACAGGGAGTTCGGTGGATATAATGTTTTACCATGCATACAAAGGAATGGGGTACAAAAATGAAGAGATGTCTCCTTCAACATATCATATTCATGGCTTTGGCAAATCTACAACAAAACCAAAAGGGGAAATAGAGATGCGAATTTTGCTAGGAGAGATTGAAACAAAAGTGACACTATGTGTGGTGGATATGGAATCTCCGTACAATATGTTGTTGGGAAGGCCATGGATACACGCAATTAAAGCTATAGCGTCAACATTACATCAATGCATTAAATTTCCTATGCCGAGTGGGATTGGTGAAATTAGAGGGGATGCTGATAAAGCGAAATTATGTTATCAAATTGAAGTGAAGCAGTATGAAGGACGTGCAAAGAAGCGAAAAAGTCGCAGAAAAATGGCGAAGGAGGCAAAGAAAGAAGAAGAATTTATAATTTATATGATAAGAGCAGAGGAAGGAAAAGGAATACCCAGCGAAATTTTGGGAGAAGGGAATGAACTTGCGAATGAGATAAAAGAACCAACACCTATGGGAGAACCTAAGACCAGTTACACCGCGGCGGAACCAACAAAGGGAGTGAATGTTGGAACCAAAGAAGAACCAAAAATACTAAAAATTGGGACTAAGATGGAGGCAGATGAAGAAGAAAGAACTATTGGTCTATTGCGAGAATATAAAGATATTTTCGCATGGAACATGGATGAGATGCCTGGAATAGATCCGTCTGTGGCGTGTCATAGGTTGGAGATTGACAAAAATGCAAGGCCATTCAAACAAAGAATCAGAAAAATCACAACAACGTATCATCCCCAAATAGAAGAAGAGTTGCAGAAGATGCTTGATGCAGGAATCATAAGACAAGCTAAATATCCGGAGTGGATAGCAAACATGGTTGTGGTCCCAAAGAAGAATAAGGGGATAAGAATTTGTATAGACTTTACCGATCTAAATAAAGCTTGTCCGAAAGACAGTTTCCCGTTACCATATATTCCACAAATGGTTGAATCAGCAGCAGGAAATAATAGAATATCTTCTCTAGACGGATACAAAGGCTACAATCAAATCCCTCTCGCTGAAGAAGATCAAGAGCATACTGCTTTTTTCGCTCCAAGAGGGTTATCTTTGTTATACAAAAATGCCATTTGGTTTGCGAAATCTTTGGAGCAACATACCAAAGGATGGTAGAGAAAGTGTTCACGAAGTGGATACACAAAACGTTAGAGGTGTATGTAGATGACATGTTAATAAAAAGTAAAGAAGCAAAAGATCATGTCCAAGATATGAGGGAAGTTTTTGAAAAATGAGGTATTTTAACATCAAAGTAAATCCAGAGAAGTGTATCTTTGGGGTTGCGTCAGGAAAAAATTTAGGCGACATTGTATCAAAAGAAGGAATACATGTTGATCCAGAGAAAGTGCAAGCAATTCGTGACATGCCAACATCAACGACGGTAAAAAATGTACAGAAGTTAAACGGACTCTTAGCTTCGTTAGGAAGGTTCATTTCGCGATCATCAGACAAATGTAAACATTTTTTCAACATACTCAAAAAGGGGACGAAGTTTAGATGGACAGATGAATGGAGAAAGCTTTTCAAGGAATAAAAGAACATCTGATGAATATATCTATTTTACAAAAAGCAGAACCAGGAGAAGAATTATTAATCTATCTTACGACAACTTTGCACGCATTAAGTGTTGTGTTATTATGAGTAGATGCAGGAGTTGAGAGACCAATCTATTACATCAGCAAAACCTTCAATGTCGCAGAGAAAAATTATTCAAAAATTGAAAAACTAATTTTGGCATTAGTTTATGCAACATTTAAACTTCGCATATATTTTCGGGCACATAAAATAAGGGTGTTGACAAAGGTACCAATTGAGTCAGTAATGAAGAATTCAAAAAGGTCAGGCAGAGTTGAGAGATGGAATGCACAAGTAGGACATTTCGAAATCAAATATGAAATATTATCTTCACCCAAATCACAAGTTGTCACAGATTTCTTAGCAGAATTTCCTCTAGAAGATGATGAAGCTGTGGAGGAAATGATGGATGTAGAAGAAGAACATGAAAATCCAAGAGATCTATTAACGGAGCCAAATAGATGGGATGTATTGGTGGATGGATCATCGAATGGGGAAGGTAGCAGAGTTGGAATTGTTTTGATTTCGCCAGAGGGTACCAAAATGGCTTTTTCCGTCAGATTGGAGTTTACATCCACCAATAATGAAACAGAATATCAAGTTGTGATACATGCCCTGAAGTTCGCAATAGAAATAAAGTTGGAAAATGTGAGAATCACCAGTGATTCGCAGCTAGTCATTCGTCAAATAAAAGGAGAATACACTACAAATGAACCATCCTTGAAGAAATACAAGAAACTTGTTGAAGAATTGTCAGCGAAAAACCCAAAAATAAAATGAAGACATATATCAAGAAAACATATATCAAGAAAACATAACAGACTCGTAGATGCATTTGCTTTTATCTCAAGTATGATAACAAACCCAACTGTGAGATGCATAAAGATACAGACACTTCTATCACCATCAATCAACAAAGAAGAAGAAGAAGAGGTAGACGTAATGATAATAGAAGATGGAGAAGAAGAACAAGTACCCAATATCGAAGATTGGAGAGCATAACTTCATGAATATCTGATGAAAAGAGAAACACCAAGAAATAGATTGGAGGCACACAAATTAAAGAGTTGTGCGACAAATTATGAACTAAGAGATGGGGTATTGTATCGGAGATCCTTTAACGGACCATCACTCAGATGTTTGACACGAAAATAGGGAGAAGAAGTGTTAAAGGCGTTACATTGTGGGGATGCTGGCAATCACAGTCTTTGGCATACAGAGCGAAAATGCAAGGTTATTGCTGGACATATATGCATGAAGATGCGAAACAAGTATCAAGACGTTGCGAAGATTGTCAAAGGCACAAAAAGAAAATACATGCACCTGGAGCACCATTAACATCATCAACAAGTGTATGGCCTTTTTGAAAATGGGGTTTAGACATTATGGGACCGTTTTTACCGGGATCTGGACAAAGAAGATATCAAATTGTCGCTACAGATTATTTCACAAAATGGGCAGAAGTAAAGGCAGTACAACACATTCGCGACAAAGACATTTTTACATTCATATTTGAAAATATCATTTGCAGATTTGGAATTCTCGCACAATTGGTATCTGATAATGGGAAACAGTTTGAAGGGCGGAACATAGAAATGTTACTCAATGCATTTAAGATAAAATGTGGGAAATCAACTCCTCTATATCCACATGCCAATGGACAGGAAGAAGCAACAAATAAGACAATCACAGATATATTGAAGAAGAAATTAGAAGGTCATAATAGAGCATGGTGCGAACAGGTGCATAATGCAGTATGGGCTTACAACACAACCAGGCAAGAAGCTACTGGAATGTCACCTTTCGGTTTAACATATGGAGTTGAGGCTGTGCTACCAACAGAAGTTATTATTCCCACAACAAAGAGAGAGGCTTGGGAGAAAAATCTTAGTGCGGGCATGATTTTAACCAAGCTAGATGAATTAGAAGAAAAAAGAGAAAGGGCTCTACATGATATGGAAAACTACCAGCGAAGATTAGCCCGAGAATATAATAAACGTGTTAAAACACGCGAGTTTCAACCAGGTGACTTGGTACTGCGAGAAACACCAATATATCAGCGAGAAAGTGGTGGAAAACTAGCAAAAAATGGGATGGACCTTACATCATTAAGGATATAGTTGGAACAGGGGCATATAGATTGATGGATCCTGAGGGTAAAGATGTGGGTCATAGACTTGATAGACCGTGGAACATATTATACTAAAAGAGAGATATTACCCATAAAATTTTTTGGAAAAGAGTAGACTGTGAAATGATGTATGATTGAAACAAAATGAATATATATGAAAATCTTATGAAAGAATAATTGCAAGATTATAAATATCCAAAACAAAGAAAGAATACGCGAAAATTTTATGAGATAATGACAAGAGATAATCAAAGATCAATGACATACTAGAAAGGGGTGAACCTACTATGGCGTACACCCTAGTTCGCGAAATCAAAATTTCGCAAGAGGCAAATGTAAGACCTAAAGTGCATCATAGAAGGGGGTGCCTGTTGCATGGCTCAGCGAAAAGGTTACACCGCCCCTGGAACCTGAGTCATGGAGATTTGGGGTCAATAAAGCCCATCCAGGAGAGGTACCTTGGATTTTTAACCTAAGCTTATGACTTAGGTTGGACGACTGAGGGTCTATTCTAAGGAGTGTTGTAAGATCAGAATATCGCAACATCAATATCTTTGCGAAAGCCTTGAACAACATACTGCGAAGATATCGCAGATTGGTTAAAGAAATGACATAACAGATGACGACAGCCTAAACACGAGAAAGGTGTGAAGACCTAGCGAGATTTAGGAGCGTTGCGAGATTTAACATTTGTATGCTTGCGAGAGTGTCGCAAGCCAGATCCAAAAATAAAGGACAGCTTAGCTGTCATCCATTATGTAATATCCTATATAAATAGCCGAGCAGGCCTAAGAGAGGGGAGAGAAAGTTTTGAGGAGAGAGAAAGTCTAGAATAGAGATTGTGTTCTTGATTTCATTTCCTTTTTGTAAAGATTCTAACCCAATTAATAAAAAGTGTGATTGTTGATCTTAAAGATGAGTTAATTATCATGAATTCTTGTGAGGGAAGTGTTGTAGGAAATCCTGCAACCACATATTGGCGCTAGAAATAGGGACTAAAGATTGATATTGTGGTTGGAAAGAATTTGGAGTGATAGGTAAAGAATTTCATATAATTTTCAACAACTCATTAAGGTTGAGAAATGGCTAGAAGAGGAAATACAACAAAACAACTGACAACTATTATAAGGAGTAGGAGGCTTGCTGGAAAAAGAGGGGATAAAATGGAAGAATCTTCAAGAGTGAACACAAGAAACAGTGGAGAAAATCAAGTTCAACCACCAAATCAATGTACACCAATACAAAATAGAACTGTGGATTATGACAGAGTGAGTATACATACTTGGCGATCAGACTCTGTGGATGAAATGGAAGAAAAACAGCAATCAAGAAACAATGGACAAGAAGAGAGAGGCCAAGAAACAATTGGAGGAATAATTCGTGGGAACGAAGAGGTTGAAACGTTAGAGGCATTGAGGCAAAGAATACACGAAGAAAGGAGGCTAGAAGCAGAACATGCAAATTTGACAAGGCAAAATCATGAGTTGAGGATGGAAAACATGAGATTACAAAATAGAAGGTCAAGAAGCACTACAAGATCAAGTTCAAGATCAGTTAGGGGAGAAATAAGGTGAAATTTGCCTGTAGAAAATGCTAATGAAGATGCTCGAGAGGAAGTACAAAATACAAACGAAGGATGTCGCGAAAGAAGAGAAATAATGGAAGATCGCTATAATCAACATGGCGAAATTCTTCAAAATGGGCAAAACAACAGAAATCAGGGAAATAAGCAATGTCAGGAACGAGATAATCAAAATGGCGGAGAAAATCAGGAAGGAAGAAGGAGAACGCTACACGGGAGAGAAGTTCAAAGAAATCAACAAGTAATTAAAAATGAAATCGAAAGACATTATACTGAACAAGCACGTCTATCTTGCGAAAGGGAAAGACTGAGAGCAGAAGTGAAAGAAAAAGAGCTCCAAGAGGCAATTCGCCAGAACAATCATGATAATCGAGAAAGAAGGCGTGAACAAAATCGCAATAATGGTAATATCAATGAAGAATATGATAGAGTACAAAGAAGAACTGAAAGGCGACAAAGATAATTGAGGAGGAATGAAGAAAATCTCAGAGAAGAAAATGAGAGGTATAATCATGTGCGAATTCATGAAAGAAATGAAAGAGAAGATCGCAGAGAAAGACGAGAAGAAAATGATGAACAAGAAAATCAAAGCAGAGATGAACGCAGAATAAGGGAAAAAGAGTTAAAAAGACCAATGGATCCAAATTCTGGTGTAAATGAACAAATTTTGAGAGAACTAGCAGAAATGAGAGGAATGTTAAATAATAAAAGAGAAGGAGGTAGAAGACAACTGGACGAAGCCATAGAAGAAGCTGTGAAAACTCCATTTACACGAGAAGTACAATTAGGAGGAATACCCCCAAAGTTCAATCTACATGCGTTAACTAGCATTTTTAATGGAACAACTTGTGCAGTACAACACATCAAAGCTTATGTGAGATGTATGCTACAATGGGAAAACAATGATGCTGTATTGTGTAAATATTTTGCATCAAGTTTAACAGGAGTGGCCTTAAAATGGTTTGAAGGTTTGCCAAAGAATACTATAACATCTTTCAACCATCTGCAGACTATATTCTTAGGGGAATATATAAGTAACAATTCTTCGCGACCTGGCATTGAAGATGTATTTGGGCTGAAACAAAGAATTGGCGAAAGTCTGAAGAATCTAACCAAGAGGTGGAAGACAATGTGTAGTGAAATGGATGGCCGTGTGGATGAGAGATACCTTATTTTATCATTCATTAACGCAATGTTCGCAACCAATCTGCTGTATGTTCAAATTTTCAGAATCAAGAATACAATCACAATGACTGAGCTGCGAGAATTTCAAGAAGAATATATTGCTCTTGAGGAAAAACAAAATGACATGGAATCATACCCAGTTGCGAACACAAGTTCAAAAGCAGCGAATGCAAGTCTATTACCCAAACTAATAAACACAGTAGCGAGCACTTCGCAAGTACAACAAGAGAAGATAATTGATGATAATTAGCAGAAGATAGTAGCAGTCGGAAGTCGTGATCAAGAAGAATTTGAAAGGGAGAGAAACTTCTATAATTGTGGTGGAAATAATAAGATTCAAAGACTTGATCAACCACAAGAATTTTATGGAGGCCAAAGACAAAACTATCATAGAGGACAGGGAAATCACAAAGCAATATGGGAAGAAATCAAGATGCCACCTCTGAATGCTAGTGTGGAGAAAATATGGGAAGCTATAATCTTGATGGAAAATATACCAACACCATGGAATATGGGGAGTGAACCACCTCCAAGCCACAGAAGTCATGAATTTTGTTCTTATCATCATATTCATGGACATACGACAAATGATTGCATAAACATAAAAAGAATCATCCTTAGAATGATAGATCAAGGGAAACTAAATCATTTTCTAAAAGATCAACATCAGCCTAAATCATTACCACCACCGCCAGAAGATCGCAGAGTAAGTACAACAAAAGTAAGAGAAACATTTGTAATAGAAGTTGGAGCAAAAGCAAAGAATCTGTTTTGTCACTCTATTGTACATTCGTACAAAATGATTGAAGACTTTCACGATAACATTCTCAGCAGGGTTTTCGCAAGAGATGCCGATGATATAGAAATAATGAACATTGCGAAAACATCGCCACTGAAAGAATGGCAAAAGAAGATTATTTCCTTCACCGTAGAAGAAGTACATGAGGATGGAGAAATGAACGATAACCCATTAGTGGTAAGATTGGAAATCAACCAAAAACCTAGTGATGATGAAGATGATGAGGCTGAGAATTCATGGACAATCAACAGAGTTTTAATCGATACTGGAAGTTCCGTGGATATTATTTTTTATCATACCTATAAAACTATGGGAGGAAAAGACGAAGATCTAATACCTTCAACTTACAAAATCTATGGTTTAAATGGTACTGCCAATAAGCCTAAAGGATAAGTTAATATGTGAATTCCGCTGAAAGGATTATCCTCTGAAATTCTGTTATGTGTAGTTGATGTGGAATCACCATACAACGCATTGATTGGGCGACCTTGGTTACATGGGATTCTAGGTGTTGCATCGACTTTTCATCAATGTATCAAGTTTCCTCATCCCAGTGGTATTGGCATCATAAAAGGCGATTGGATTGAAGGAAAGAAGTGTTATGAAATTGATGTAGAATCTTGCGAAGAAAGAGCTGCAAAGAAGAAGAATTGGAAACATAACATCAGAGAAATACAAAAAAGTGAAAGATTGATGGTAGATGCAATAGAACAGAGAGAAGAAAAAACATTGCGAAACCAATGCATGTTGAAGGTAAGAAGCAGCGAAGATTTCGCAAAAGGGAAGAAAGTAGTAGAAAATTTCAATAATGCAGAGGCAGAAAGTGGCAGAAATAAGAGATTTAAAGAGTGAATGAATTTGTTGATTTCATGATTGCGAAAGATGTATGACTGATTGATATTAAAAAAAAAAAAAAATCTAATTTTTTTAGATGAAATTGCGGAATTACAATGAGATTGTGAAATTACAAAAGAGCTGATATGCAAAAGAAGTGACAAAACAATCAGAAAGGGGCGAACCTAATATGGCGTACACCCTAGTTCGCGAAATCAAAATTTCGCAAGAGGCAAATGTAAGACCTAAAGTGCGTCATAGAAGGGGGTACCTGTTGCATGACTCAGCGAAAAGGTTACACCGCCCCTGGAACCTGAGTCACGGAGATTTGGGGCCAATAAAACCCATCAAGGAGAGGTACCTTGGATTTTCAACCTAAGCTTATGACTTAGGTTTGATGACTGAGGGTCTCTTCTAAGGAGTACAACATCTAATCAAGGCGTCGAGGTACACGGTTGAGTCAAGAGTGCCTGAGGCGTTTGAAGCATCTCGGCCATTCTTGGCAAGTCTTGACTTATGCTGCACTCGGCCCGAAAAAAACCCCACTTAGGGTGCAATCTTGTAACCATAAGCCCTATAGGCAAAAGGGATAAGAGGGTGCAAAAACAACTGGTTGTTGTTAAGACCGGATGGGAGGAGCCAACCTTGTATGGTAGAGGTACGTCTCCTTGAAGGGGCAACCAAGGGGAAGATAAGGGCGGCACCCTCCATTAGGGAGCTGATAAGTGTCTTAAGATGCAAATGTCATGGGGCTTTATTTTCACAAGAAAATTTAGGCTTGTCATATTTGTGCGACAATCCTGAAGAGGCAATAATACAAAAGAGAAAGATAAGACGAGTGTGGTTGCAGGAATTCCTACAACACATCCCTCATAAGAATTCATCATATTCAACACATCTTTAAGATCAACAATCAACCTTTTTATTAATTGAATTAGAAATTTTACAAGAAGGAAATGAAATTAAGAATATAATTGCTACTCTAGACTTTCTCTCTCCTCAAAACTTTCTCTCCACTCCAAAAAGATCTCTCTCCTTTCTTAAGCATGTTCGACTCTTTATATAGGATATTACATAGTGGATGACAGCTAAGCTGTCCTTTATTTTCGGATCTAGCTTGTGACATTCTCGCAAGCACACAAATGTTAAATCTCGCAACGCCCATAAATCTCGCTAGGTCTTCATACCTTCCTCGTGTTTAGGCTGTCGTCATCTGTTGCGTCACTTCTATAATCAGTCTGCGATATTTTCGCAATGTGTTGTTCAAGGATTTCGCAAGAATGTTAGTGTTGCGATATTCTGATCCTACATCTTGCCTCTTCTCATGCATTCTCTGCGAAGAAGAGAATGATGTGAGAACTAACGCTCCAAATTGCCGTAACTGTTCATTTCTTTCCAAAATGTTCTACCGACAAGATCCCATGAATTAAGCATAACCGCTTACACGTGTTAAATATTCCCTTGTTCACCGGCACATTAAATGCTAACTAGTCATCATTTTCTTGGCTATTTAAGAGGAAATCCATCACAAGAATATTTTCTTTCCTTTACTTCAACTTCTTCATCTCTACATTCTCTGTGAATCCTTTTGTCGTCTGCAACTTTTTACTACTGTTCATCTTTCTGTAAATCTTCTCCATCTTTCTGCTATTGTTCTTATGTAGCCATCAAGGTTTATTGATTTTGCTGAAACTGATCTTTTTGGGATTGATCTCTTCTACTGAAATTGTCTTATTTGATTTTGTTCACCTTTGAATGATTCCCATGTTGTTTCTGTTTCAGCAAAAGTACTTCTAGCACCAAGTTCACAATCCAGAATCCTAATGTTCCCAAGAGTTCGTAGCCAAAATCGTAGCACACAAGAGAAAGCCTGAGAATAGAAAGGTATTAAGAAACACTTATTCTTTTAATAACAATATTGTTGCCTCTATTTCTTATTTGACTTGTGATTCGCAGGGTGATGGGAATGTCGATAGGCCCCCCAAAAGATCTCGCCACCTTAAAAATGTTGAAACTTCTGTTCCATTTCCTTTGTTTAAGCTTTCAACACCTCATACGATATCTTCGCAAGATAAATCCCCTCTCCTTGTTCGCGAAAATATCGCCGCAAACTCTTCCCCTGTAATTGACCTTTCCATACTTGAAATTCCTCGCGATAACCCTGCTGCGAATGAACATGTCTCTCCTTCTACTGTCAATGCCTCTTCTCTTGACACTTCCTCAGCCCCAGTCATTAACCTTCATCAAATGTCATCTTCGGATGACACATATATGGCGAAAGGCGATTCAACTCTCCTATCTTCTGTCATCATCACTTCTTCATTCGAATCTCTCCCTTTTACTAAAGAAAATTAGGAAGGGATAGATACTGCTTTCAAGGTTTTATCAGACATTCTGGACGACGTCAAGAAAGCTTCCATTGATCCTATCAAATCTGGAATCTGCGAAATTGTGAGTAAATATTTTGGCTCTGACAGAATGGTTTCGCAAACATCCTTAGAAAAGGAAGTTGAATCTTTGAAGAATGACCTCCAAGCCATGACCTTGAAATGTGACACTCTTCATCTTGAAAATCAAAAGCTTCAGAATGTTTCATTGGATCGTGACAATCTTCGCAAGAAGAACGAGGAATTAAAAGGTATAACTTGTTCTTTCTTTTTTTTTCTTTTTTTTAATCCCTTTTTCGCCCTTTAAGCTTTAAACCAGAAACAAAAAATGGAGATATATCAATTTGAATCCGTCGTTGAAGAAGCCCGAATGGATAGAGATGCTTGGATGGATCAATATAACCAATTAGATAATCTTCACACATACTTTGTTGATCAAGTAGATAATCTTACCAAGGAGAATGCTCAATTAGTTCAGAAGCAAAACTTATTAAGTAGTGAATTATCTCGCCTCCCTTACTCTTTGACTAAAGCTAATCTGGAGTTGGAAAATTTATCAGATGAGAATGAAACCCTATCTCAAGAGAAGCGTGTTCTTTTAAATAAGATGGCGATCTCTTCGCAATAACTTAATATTTGTCAAAAAGTATGTAATGAGCAAGAACAATTTCTCTGTTCGTTGAGAAGTAAACTTAAAGAAGTTACTGTTGAGAGGGACAAACTTACAAGGTAGAATAACTTTAAGTGTAAAAGCAAGCCAACTCAAGGATCAATACTCCAAGCTACAAGAATCCTACTCTTCTCTTGCGAAGGAAAACACCTTACTCATTTCTAATGAAAACAATTTTCGATCTCGACTGAAAGGTTTGGTTGGAGATAAGTTTGTACAATGCCATGGAACACTTGGAGAATAGTTGCTTGGCTTTAACCCAATATCTTATCTCGCAAAAGGAAAGTAGTCATACAATTTGACTGCCTCAACCATTTTTTCTTTGTTAAGTCTTATCTTCCTTGCGAATTCTTCACTTGAATGAATTTATTTTATCTTTTGTTTTTGCAAAATCTGAGAAAAATCTTCGCTCCTCCATTTCTGTTTTGGAATCTAGTTATGCCAAGATTCGCAAAGAGAATGCATTACTTGCCTCTACTCTTGCTCGTTCTCGGGACCGGGCAGAAAGAAGATTTGATTATCTTTCTTATTCCAAAGATATACAAAGTAGGAATCATCAGAAAGCACTCCTTCGCCAAGTGCATCTCAGGGCTGAAGTTCTTGTTAATGATATCTTATTGTCAAAATCTCTTTCTCCTATATCTGTCGAACCTTTGGAAGTAGATGACGATGAAGTTCCTTGTCCTCCTGATAGTGATTATGATTATGATAGTGGCGAAGATATCGCAAATGAAGAGGAGGTTCCTCCTTTTGATGAAACTGTTGATAATAATCCAGATGAAGAAGAAACTAGAATAAACCAGAATGAAGGAAGAATTGGCGAAGCTGATAAAGTTGACGAAGTTGATAAAACTGGCGAAAGTGAGAAAACTGGTGATAGTGATAAAATTGGTGAAGAATGTCCATTATCTCCTTCTAGCGAAAAAGTTGATGTTGAGGCTTGAACTCCTTTTGTAATTTTACTTCTCTAGATTGCTTCATCTTTTTTATAATTTCTTTGGATGACTGAGATGTATTTACTCTTCTATTATTGTGCTTACTAGCGAGGAAGATAATGCTTGTTGTTTAACGATTCCCCTATTGCCTCTCATTATCTTTCTTGCGATGAATGATTTGCATAAGTAATAGTTAATTCTTAAAAATTTCTTGTTGCATCATGTGGTCTTATTTTGCCTTCCTAGTTAAAGGTCTTATTGCGCCACCTCTTGTCATTGCGAAAAAATCGCAGGACGTCTTTGCACTTGCATGCAAAAACCCCTTGATCTTGCCTTAACTCTTTCTTTGTAGTTTTTGTTGCGACAATATGACAGGCCCAAAAATTCTCGCGAAAATAAAGCCCCATGACATTGCCGTCTTGCGACGAAATCGCAGGACGTCCTTACAATTTCATGTACTGACCCATTGATCTCGTCTTATCTTTGTCTTTTGTATTATTGCCTCTTCAGGATTGTTGCACAAATATGAAAAGCCTAAACTTTCTTGCGAAAATAAAGCCTCATGGCATTTGCGTCTTAAGACACTTATCAACTCCCTAATGGAGGGTGCCGCCCTTATCTTCCCCCTAGTTGCCCCTTCAAGGAGGCGTACTTTTGCCATATAAGACTAGCTCCTCCCATACGGTCTTAACAACAACCAGTTGTTTTCGCAGCCTCTTATCCCTTAGCCTATAGGGCTTATGGTTACGAGACTGCACCCTCAGTGGAGTTTTCTTCTGTCCGGGTGCAGCATAAGCCAAGACTTGCCAAGAATGGCCGAGACGCTTTAAACGCCCCAGGCACCCTTGGCTCAACCGTGTACGCGCCTTGAGCAGATGCTGACTCCTTATAAGAGACCCTCAGTGGTCCAACCTAAGTCATAAGCTTATGTTGAAAATCCAAGGTACCTCTCCTGGATGGTCTTTATTGACCCCAAATCTCCATGACTCAGGTTCCAAGGGCGGTGTAACCTTTTTCCCGAGTCATGTAACAGGTACCCCCTTTTATGACGCACTTTAGGTCTTACATTTGCCTCTTGCGAAATTTTAATTTCGCGAACTAGGGTGTACACCATAGCAGGTTCGCCCCTTTTTGGTATGTCATTGATTTTTGAGTATCTCTTGTCATTATCTTGTGCGAAATGTTCGCGTATTCTTTCTTTGTTTTGAACATGTATAATCTGGCAATAATTCTTTCATAGGAGTTTCATATAGGTTCATTTTATTTAACCATACATCATTTCGCAGTCTACTCTTTTCCAAAACCTCTTATTGGTAATATCTCTTCAAGTATAATCTATTCCATGGTCTATCAAGTCTACGACCCACATCTTTTCCCTCAGTATCCATCAATCTATATGCCCCTGTTCCAACTATTTCCTTAATGATGTAAGTTCCATCCCATTTTCTTTCTAGTTTTCCACCACTTTCTCGCTGATATATTGGTGTTTCTCGCAGCACCATATCACCTGGTTGAAATTCACGTGTTTTAACACGCTTATTATATTCTCTGGCTAACCTTCGCTGGTAATTTTCCATATGTTGTAGAGCCCTTTCTCTTTTTTTCTTCTAATTCATCTAGCTTTGTTAAAATCATCCCCGCATTAAGATTTTTCTCCCAAGCCTGTCTCTTTGTCGTAGGAATGATAACTTATGTTGGTAGCACAGCTTCAACTCCATATGTTAAACAGAAAGGTGACATTCCAGTAGCTTCTCGCCTGGTTGTGTTGTAAGCCCATACTGCAGTATGCACTTGTTCGCACCATATTCTATTATATCCTTCTAATTTCTTTTTCAATATATCTGCGATTGTCTTATTTGTTGCTTCTGCCTGTCCATTGGCCTGTGGATATAAAGGGGTTGATTTCTCACATTTTATCTTAAACGCATTGAGTAACATTTCTATGTTCTACCCCTCAAACTGTTTCCCATTATCGGATACCAACTGTGCGGGAATTCCAAATCTGCATATGATATTCTCAAATATGAATGTGAAAATGTCTTTGTCGCGGATGTGTTGCACTGCCTTCACTTCTGCCTATTTTGTGAAATAATCTGTAGCGATAATTAGATATCTTCTTAGCCCAGATCCTGGTAAAAACGGTACCACAATATCTAAACCCCATTTCCAAAAGGCCATACACTTGTTGAGGATGTTAATGGTTCTCCTGGTGCATGTATTTTCTTTCCGTGCCTTTGACAATCTTCGCAACGTCTTGATACTTGTTTCGCATCTTCATGCATATATGGCCAGTAATAACCTTGCATTTTCGCTCTGTATGCCAAAGATCTTCCGCCGCTGTGATTGCCACCATCTCCACTATGTAATGCCTTTAACACTTCTTCTCCCTCTTTTCGTGTCAAACATCTGAGTGATGGTCCATTAAAGGATTTCCGATACAACACCCCATCTCGTAGTTCGTAATTTGTCGCACGCCTTTTTAACTTGTGTGCCTCCAATCTATTTCTTGGTATTACTCATTTCATCAGATATTCATGAAGTTCTGCTCTCCAATCTTCGATATTGGGCACTTGTTCTCCACCTTCTATTATCATTGCTTCTACCTCTTGATAGGTGTAGAATACACCGTATTTAATATCTAGTATTTATGCTTTCTTT